>JAFVLL020003025.1:0-64210 GCA_021397915.2 Tor tambroides | reverse complement strand
GGGGTGGTGTTTGTTTGGTAGGGGGGGTAACAATCTGCGCGAACCTGGCCCTTTAAATTACCTCCACAATCACTGTAGACGAGGTGAGTATACAGCAAGCTCTTATTTTCTTCCTTCAGGTTTGTAATCGAGCATCCGTTTGCTTTGCCGAAACGCCTGTGTGTTTCAATGCGTTTTCGTTAGGCAGGGTGCGCGGCGCTCCACTCCACCGGTGTCACGAATCCGAAACCGCTTGAATTTTCCGAGCCTTGTCCGGTGGGGTGGGGAGTGGGCTTCTTATCAATAACATTTAGTACATTGTTCATTTTATATGTCTGCTTTGAGGGGAAATAAAAAAACGTGAGGCCAAGATTGGCATTTGCATGTTTGCGTGAATCAAGCTTTGCTCTCTGGCTCAAACTAAAGCTTAACAGGCGAGAAGCAGCAGCTTTCCTGCGCCTCGCAACACCTTTACGCCTTATATATTATCTTATTCTGTGGCTGATATTTGAAGCGCCGGGTCATTGTGGGCTTGTACATTGTATACATCGTTTGATGGAGTCTTCAGAGCTATAGGCAGGGAGGCGTACATAGCGTACCGTTTGTCAAAATGCCCGCATTGTCTTTCCATCAGTGTGAGCAAGGCCTACCAACAGCAACAGAGGTCTGGAGCAAAATGCTGTGCGTTATGGCAGATATGCAACTGACTGCACTTCTGCCTCGTTTTGGGCTGATTTATTGTGACGATGTCATGGTAAAATATTGTATGAATGCAGTAATACACCTCTGCTTTTTGAAAAAGCTCAAGAACTGCCAAGCAGCACCAGTATCAACTCCACAGGCCTGCTTTTCCTTACATTCATGCTGGAGTTTACTTATAGGCTTGTGCATATAATTAATAGGCATGCATGTTGCCTTTCTATAGGACTTTTCACCATAGATATTGGTTCCTAGTGGCTCTACAGAATATCTATTGAACAACCCACTGGGGCTAAGGAACAGAAAACTCTGTAAGATGTTTAGATGAACAGGGGGAAAAACCTTGAGAAGAACCAGACTCGACTGCGGAGCCTGTCCTCCTTTGGCAAGACTCTTACAATAAATGTGGATATGACAAATATCATCTAGTTACTTAGTATGGTTATTACTAGTCATGTTTAGTCACATTTAGATAATGAAGAATTTATATTCTTTTAAGTCGGTTCTTTAAATGACTTGGGAGATGAAGACTGTGGTCAGTGAAGCATCTGTACCAAAAATATTGAAAATATAACGTAAAATCTCTCTCTCTCGCTCTCTCTCTCTAATTTTATTAAACTAATTATGTATTATGGCATTTTAATAGTATATAATTTTTATATATTTATTTTTATTTAATTTATATTTATTTTATTACTATATTTAATAGTATTTTATTTTATTATGGAATTAAATATCTAGTTTTTGTTTATAGTTTTTGTTAATAGAACAATGCAACATGGAAATCTAGAAAGAATTTCATACCAGTTTGAGTTTGTTACTTGTTACCTAAAGAAAAGCATCTTTTTACATTCATCACTTCTCTAGTGGTGTGTATTATAATGTGCATTTTGTTATGCATGCCAAGAAGTTTCTTTTTTTTGTCATAGTTCTCGTTTATAGGGAAACATCTGAGTGGGTTTAAATAACCAGGTTCCTCCTGAACAGAAAGAGCAAGCAGATTCAACAAATAAAGTATTTGATTTGCTCTGGTCAATGGAACATACTACATTTGGAGAGCTGATGGATCGCTCCTGTTTACCTATTATAGAAAGTGACCTCATGGTGAGCCATTATCATGGTTTTGGCAACATTACCATACTGAGCCACAGAATTCACAGTGTGCTAGTACACAGTGCACTTGGTCTGGTTAGATTTACTACAAAAGTCCAACCTGCCACGCAATGTTCTGTTGATGTACCTAACGCTGTATGCTGTATACTCACCTGACATATGCTATTTCAGGTCTGTTATATGTCACATTGTCTAGTGCAGGTGCAAGTACCACCTCCCCAGAATGTACAAAACATAACAATATAAAAGAATGTGTCCATATTATTGGCTTTGTTTTTATTCAGCACTTATGTTTTGCAAAATACTGTTTTGTATATTTAATTTAGTAATTTAATAGAGTGTGTGTGTGTGTATATGTGTGTGTGTGTGTGTATATATATATATATATATATATGTATATGTGTGTTTGTAATTTAGCAATTTTGTAGTATAGATAGATGGCTTGAAGTAACCTATATTTTTCCCATGTGAATGCTTCCAGGGACACGAATATAATTACATCTGGACCTGCTCCTGTGCACTAATTACAGAACCGGCTCACTCAACTTACTTATTCCATAGGAAGCATAATTAAAAAATACATTTCTTTTACCCAGTACATACATTTTCTGTATACAGTAACAGATGGTTGGCGAAATGCGGAAGCTGGCCACTTTGTTTTGCTTGGCTAGGATCATACTTAGAGCTCTATTGAATGAGATGAGATTATTTATTCATAGGTTTCGATTTTGCCGCCTCACATCTCTCTCTCATTCTACTCTGGTTTGCCTGGTTGGAAATGTTTGTTTTGACAACATGAATAATGGTTATAGCTGTAATGCACATTATTTCACCATCTCGTGTACAACTTTGAAACCGTATTAAAAAAGTGCTGCCAGTTATGATTAGACTATAAATTTGTTGGGCTATTTTATTTTTAATGCAGTATTGCATATTTATAGGATGGATTTATTGTGAAATGTTTAACTATTAATTCAAAAGTCTGTTAGGCTAGTATATTTTTAATGTGAAGTGTTTTTTTTTTTTTTATCATAATGCCATAGTGTTGTAATAAAAGTCAATGATATTAAAACATTAAATGGTATTAATATTTCCAAAGAGCAAAAGTAAAGGTTTTGGTAATTATGATGCTGTGTATGGTGTACCAAGTGAAAACAGGGTAGAATTTACAGTATGTGTACACTTGCTTAGTTAAAGCCTGTGTGAGCATATTTCCATGTCATGATTAGAGAGGGATAAAACAAAACCTCACAGATGGTGGTGGGGCAGATTAATTCTGCATAGCTACTAAAAGTAGATTAAGATTGCAATAATGCTAATTCTGACCTAATCTGTATTATATGAATTATGTTAGTGGCCTTGCATCAGTACACTGCCCCCTGGTGATCAAATTGATTGATTTTTTTTCCCCCCCCCTTATATATGGCTGCCTGATTATTTGTGGTTTATGACATTTTTTTTATGACTTTATGACATTGTTTATATATATATATATATATATATATATATATATATATGATACACACACACATATTGTTGTCAATAAAATATATTCATGTACATTTCTGTAATATCACTGTCACTTTTTAAATTTAAATATACTTGTTATAGCAAGTTTTACCTACTTTTATTCACAGATAAAACGTATTTTTATTATGCAGTAAAATTATGCACTCACTCAAATAGGTAAATAACACATTGCTTGAATGTTTACTTGTTCTGATTTGTTTCTTGTGTTTTCTAGACAAGCGAAGTTGCCTGCAGGTCCCTGAGCCAGCTTTAGTCTCCAGCCTCTCCATCATCCAGGTAGGACAAAGTCCAAATACAAGTTATATTGATCAGAATATGAATGCAAATGTTTGTTATGGTTGTACAGGTTGTCTGATGCACCTTGACCACTTTCGACCACATGGGGGTGTCAAAGTAACAATATTCCTCTGATTCATGCATATACCCTCCTGCCTGCAATGAGCTGTATCCATAGCAACCACCCAGGTCCACAGTTCAGTTTTGTCAATAGAGACAGATGAGGCCTCCTTGTGGTTCAGTGCTGATAGATAGACAGTTGATGTGTACATGCTTCTAAATTGCATATTGCTTGTAATTGACATGTTGTTTGCACGTTTGATAAAAGATAGGGATTAGGATCCTATGTTTGATCTGTCTAGAAATCAAACAAGGAAAGGAGAGCTACAATAATTTATTTATGTATTATTTTGAATGTACAATGTTAACGATACCTAAACTTCATTATTTGTATGTAAAACTGGAAGTTTTTATTTGTAGTATATATGCATATGTAGTATTTGTAGAATTCCTTTAGAGCTATAGGCGTTATTTGGAATTTATTTGTTTATTTGGTCTGGTTTTATTTGTTCTATTTCTGGAATAATGAAATAAGCCATAAAGCGAACCACTAACAACTAAAACAGGTGTGTGTCTTAGTTTACACATACATACATACATACATACACACACACACACACACACACACACACACACACAGTGTTGGGAAGGTTACTTTGGAAATGTAATAGGGTAGCTTGTAATCTGTACACTATTTAAAATGTAATAAGTAGTGTAAATATGTAAATATGTAAATATTTCAATTACTTTATTAAAGTAATGTAACTGATTACATTTGATTACTTTTTGATTACTTTTCACCTGTTTTCACCTGTTAATCATTTTCAAACATTTAAAGCAGGCAGGGTTAACCTTACAGTAGGACTCAACACTGATTACTGTCAGACTTTCAAAATCCTTTATTACTTGAATTAAGATTTTAATAATTTGATTTTAAAGCACAGACACCACAAAATCAGACTTCAGCACCTCTTTTTGTTTTGAGATCATTCTGAGGTTAAATACAGATTTAAAATCATAAGATGTAGGTTAATAGTTATGATACTGTTTTTGAAATCAAATCTTTGCGTAGCTATGAGAGGAAACACTGCCATCTAACAATGTCTTGGAAAAAAACAGTTAATCTTAAAAAAATAAAGCATATACATAAACCCAAATAGGAAATAAAACAGTTATTGAATAGGCATGTCTCCTGAAACACTGGTGTCTCTCATTTTAGAGCAGTCAATGCAATTTGGGAAAGAAATCAATTAAATCTGTATGTGTGTGAAAATATTCAGATGTAACCAACCCCCTTTGTAATAGTTAACATTTTCAAAAGTAATTTAATGGCAGTTTTTCACAGTAACTGTAGCAGATTGCAGTTACATTTATTTTGTAATTAAATTATGTAATATGTTACATGTAACTAGTTCTTTTCTTACTACATGGAATATTTAAAATGAATATTTTTGGAATTTTAAGAATGCAAAAGTTGTCACACCACAGCATGAAAATGAAAAACTAAAATACACAATTTTCTGTTTTCATATGGTAGAGTCCAAGAGTCTGACAACAGATTGTGATTCAAAGTTTAATTTAAACCTGGAAATAATTTGAAATGGATGAAAAGGGGGCATATACGGTGGCCGAGAGAGCTCAACGCGCTGCAAATAGAAAAAGACCTGCAAATTAAGAAAACAACTTCATCAATTTGACAACACACGCGCTGCAAATGCTCACAACACAACCAAATAAAGAAACGTACTGCAAATAGAAAAAAAACACCTGCAAATTAAGAAAACAACTTCGTCAATTTTACAACACATGCGCTTCAAATGCTCACAACACAAACAAAGAAACGCACTGCAAATACAAAAAAACACCTGCAAATTAAGAAAACAACTTCGTCAATTTTACAACACATGCGCTTCAAATGCTCACAACACAAACAAAGAAACGCACTGCAAATACAAAAAAAACACCTGCAAATTAAGAAAACAACTTCATCAATTTGACAACACGCGTGCTGCAAATGCTCACAACACAACCAAATAAAGAAACACACTGCAAATACTCACGACACAACCAAACAAGCTATTATAAAAACTATTACAAAATTGTTGTGAGCATTTGAAGCGCGTTTCTTTATTTGTTTGCGTTGTGAGCATTTGCAGCACCTGCTGTCAAACTGATGAAGATGTTTTCTTGATTTGCTGGTACTTTTTCTATTTGCATGTGTTTTCTGAAGTTGTAGCGCGTTGAGCTCTCTCGGCCACCGTAGGCATACCAAACACTGAAAATTGACTGAAATGTTCAGTTCAGCTCTTTCCTCATATTGTTATGCTGAAAGAAAGAAAAAAATATAAATAATATATATAAATATATAATATACATACATTTGACTCTGTGTATCTTGGATGTCTTTGCAGAACATTTGCAGTTGTAAACTCAAAGTTAAGAAAATTTTGTAATATGTTACTATATATAAATACATTTACAGAGTACAGTAGTCATATATAAGTGCCACACATACGCTAGACCACACAGTGGCAGTATAGGACTTCACTGCAGAGACTCTGCGTTTGTTTTCCACTGTGATTTCGTCTCTAGTTACATTCTGCTCAGTCTAGACGGGACGAAACCCCTGACCAGATTCCTGCTGCCTCGCGTCAGCTGACTGACTCACAGACTGTGGGGGGAAAGTATGGGGTCCTGTTTGGAAAAACATGCTTCAGGGAAAACACCTTCCGATACTCCAGTCTGAATTTTACACAAACACAGTGTCTGGTTTTATCTAGAGATCATTTCTTGAGGCAGACAGGAAATATACTGTAGGTACTGTGGTCGTTTCTGTTTTTGCCATATGCTGACTAGAAGCCTGTCAGTGAGTGATAGACAATCATGCATGTCTTGCACAGACTTTCAGACTAAACAATAAGCTGTTGGATAATTCCATATGTAACATATTACATAGCTAACATGTGACATCGTTTGCTGAAATAACACATGCAGTACATTTCAGTTTTAGCATTTTAAATGCTAAAAATATGAAAAAGGCAGTGCTGAAAAAAGCTACAGAACGTGTGATAGATTTTGTGATCTTTTGCAAGCTAAAGAAGGTTGTTATTCAACAGATAGATGTGTGGTCTTTAGTTCAATACCCCACACTTAAGTCCTTTACTCTGTGTTGTGAAAGAGCTGAACGTGTTATGAAAGGCTTGGCGAGATAGAAGCTTCAAAAGTGCCAGGGTCATGATGACTATGCTATTTGTGTAGTGAGCTTTTAAAAAATATGAGTCAGCAGCTCAGCTTTTTTCCAGTTCGCAGCAGACTGGAGGAAACATTTCGACTAACTGACATTCACATCATTTCATATTCCTCAGGTACATGACAGGTGCCGGTAGTTGTTGTTTAAACAATCTGCCCTTCCTCACAGAGACAGTGGATCTCTTGGGATTGCACTCGTCTTGTAACAGCTTATATCACTTCCCTGAAGGTCCACATGGCAGGATTATGTAGCAGCTTTTATAGCATGCTATATAATATGCTTGCATCTCAGACAAGTGCTGGAGATGCAAGCACAAACAGCAGTTTATCCAAAAATAATGATTAATGTGTGTGATTTGGACTTGGTGGCATTAAAAAACCGTTATTTTCGCCACTGCCTCTTCATGAGCTCCTCGGCATTCAGAAATCCCTATTCAGCTCGACTGTTGGCTGCATTCCCGCCACTCTTTGCTCGCTTTCGTTTTTGTCGTTGAAAGAGGAATGTCACGTGGGAGAAAGTGAGTAACGGTTGCTGATGCACTCCCTCCTGCCTCTCCCTGTGCTGTGCTCACATACTCCCCAGCATATAGATCAGTCTCCCACTCTCACCTACATGTGCGGAGGGGGGGTGTGTGTGCGGCCCACTCTAGCTCATGCTTCGCAGCTGGGGGTGCAGTGCATTGCGCATTGACCACTTGTGCATTACCGCCTCCATCACTCCTCCTCCTCTTATTTAGTATCTTATTTAATGCTGTTTTCGTGGGCTATATGCACGTTTACAGAGATCTTGAAGTTGCATTAATGAGTGTCATGTTCAATTATTTTATTACATTTGCATTTACATTACATGTTGTGCATTTACCTAAAATGACAGTAGAGGAACATAAGCAATTTGTCACGGAGGGAACAATATTCAAAAAACAATACATTTTGTAAAATAAAATATAAAATTGTATAATAATAATTAATGATAAGTATTCTAATTATTATATCATTACATATATAATTATTTAAATTATTATTTTTATAAACCATTTATTGCTGGAAAATGTAAAAAACAAAAACGATAAAAAGCACACACAATGTATAATAAGCAGGATGCCCATATTACAATAAAGTGTTACAGCAAATATTTTTGGAACATATTTAAGTATTTCCCACTTGCCCTGGTCTCTGTTTGCATTGCCAGATGTATTTGCATGAAAGATTCCTCCATATATGTGCTAGACTGATGGTTAGAGGGCAGACGCATGTTTTGAATGGTTTGAATGGCTGTAAGTTCCAGTGAACTACTGAAGCGCTGCAGGAATGTTGTTTTTATTTGTAACATTCCTCTTATTGGAATTTTAATGATTCTTCCTTGGAAAACCAAAGCTTAGCCAGTTTTTTGTTTTTGTTTGATTTGAGTTGCACACTGACTGTTAAAAGTTGATTACATCTGGAACATAACAAACTCTTAATTCTGTTATTCTTTCCATGTTCTTGCGGATCTGATAACATAATCAGCGTTCTGAGTGTCTTGTCTGGTGTACTAGCAGTAAGCTACTGTCTGTCCTGCTTTCCAAACCTTTAGTTTGTAATCTACTGCAACATCAATGAACTCAAAGTTCATGAGCATTCTCTCACCTTTCCAAGTAAACCAGCTGTATAATATGTAAGTTAGCTGATATCCAAATATAGGAACACAGGCTGTTTGTTAGTGTTTCACTGTTCATGTGAATTCAGAGCTGTTTTGCATTGTGGCTTCATGTTACGAGCATAGAGTATGTTTGAAATGGCATACTACCATATAACTTGTTCTGCAGTATGTATACTGCATGGTATGCAAAGTTTCTGTATGCATAAAATGCCTTGATGACAAAATGTGCAGTAACCCGAGCACATTACTGAATCCCTCATTGCTAACCTTCTATTGCTAGTGTGGCAAATTAACTGAAAGCGATATCAACTGTTATTTATTTATTTGTTTGTTTTCTTCCTTATTATTGAATCAAGCTGTGTAGAGTTGACATTTGGATGAAAAAAGTGTCATTTAATTTTTAATAAATAAATAAAATAACTAAATTAATTTTACTTTTATTGTATATTAATAACTTTAGGTGTGTATAATAATCATGCATGTTACAAATTTACTGTAGAAAGTATATTTATTTACAGTTTCACTTGCCTTTTTTTATTTATTTATTTATTTATTTATTTTTTTTAGAAAAAAGTAGTGTACAGTATAGTTCGCAGTGTGATAGTTCATCCAGCACAGATGAATCAATGAGTGCAAAGCTAATGTTCTTACAGTGTCTTTCAGGGCAATTTGTGTAAGTTGTGAATTTGTAATGGAGGTTAAAAGTCATCATAGATGTCATTATGAACAGTTAACATTCAAGCATTATTTCTCACATTCGAAGTGTTTAAAAATGACACAGATGTGCTATGCCGAGGCTAGTCATGCAGATATTGTGTTGGCAAACCTGTGACCACTGGTACCCGAGACTCAACTTTGACCCAAGTCTGACACAAGTTGACCCTTGCCATAGCTAGACGGGGGGATCCTGGCTGCTCTCTTCCCCCCAGAGCGCAATCACGGGAACGGGGTGCTGCAGCTGACACCTGGCTGTTTTGCCACCAACTCACCAAAACACTTTTCAGTCCTACAGCCAAACACTTGAAACAACAATCTCCAATGTCTGCCTCTCTTATATGAAATTACTAATTATACTGCTTTTCTTTTCAAAACCCTTAAAGGCTTGGCAGATATTCAGATAATAGTCTTGGTGTGGACTAGGCTGTCTGCTGGTATTGGTGATAAATACAGTTTTCCTCTCGTACTTAAGCAAGTGGGTTAAGCTCCCGGAGCACTGACCCAATTTTAGGGCCTTTCCACGCTCTGTAAACGTCCTCAGGATGGGGAAGATTTAAGAGAAGAGGTGTGGCTTCCCAACACTGAGTCCTGTCCTGCAAACCAAGGCCAAAGGTTTAGTGTTCATACATAACTGCTCAGGGAAAACCAGTTTTCATGAGTTTCGGTTTGATTTAAGGCTGCATGATCATGATATATTTTTTTCCCCTTGATATTGTGTTCTTGATTATAGAATTTGCATTTAAATGTATTTTTTGTATAATTTAAAAGTAGTATATTTAATTTACTAAATTATTATTATTATTATTATTATTATTATTAATTTATTGTTCAAATATTTCTATTTAAATTAACATAATGCAAATTCTTTATGATGGAATTCTTTATGTATTTCTAAATTATTTCATTGCTATTTTATCTTTTAAACAAGACTATCAAATTATCATAATCATTTTGTAGTTAATTTAGTTTGATCAATGCAAAATATAACCATTATGGAAAAATGATGTGCAGTTTAAGACAGAACTGGTCGGTATGCTTTTAAAAAAACAACAGCATTCTTGGCACCTGACCAGGCCTTTACAGGTAGTCCTGCAATAGAGGAAGAGGCTCAAAGACAGTTTCTCATTTGTTTACTTTCTTCAGGTCCAGGAAATATGTTGCATGCAAAAAGTGTATTGATTTTTTTTTTTTTTTTTTTTTTTTTTAAATCATTTACAGGAACAGTTTTTCTGACTGCCTTCATTTCACTGCAACAACAACTACAAAAACACTTCACACTAAGTCACCTGTCCTGATAACATATCTAATTGGATCATCCTAGCAGCCTTTCCACTTAGTCCTTTGCATGTAAACAGCCATGCTCGCTCTATTGTGGTAGAGAAAGCATTTACACTCTTTCACTGAGGGTGGCTTGTTTGGGAAAGCAGGAGTGAGGTTTGACACCTGTGCAGCTGATATCTGCAGCAGCCCTGCTCAGCAGGAGTCCAGTGGGGACCAGGTCAGAAGTCCTCTGCCATGCATGTGAACCGCTTGCTTTATGCAGTTTCACGACAGAGGTGTGAAATGCCCTGCTGTATATCTCTCTAATGCCCTGCTGTTTTAGGTGGCAGCAGACGCCGAGAGCGACTGCAGACTGACTCTAAACATTCTGTCTCATTCTCTCTCCCCCTTGGTCACCATTTATAAAACTGTGTGACATTAGTGAATGGTCACTTTAATAAAGCTCCTCCACTCCTGCCATAGTAATTATCAAGATGTGTCTCCATTACAAGTCATGTGCAATTGATTCCACGTGCTTCAGTTGGAAACGTCTCTCTCGTACAGTAATGACTTGTTTTACCTAAGGGGAGGCATTTTAATCGTTGTGTGAATTATACTGGACTGCATGACAGATAAATTAATCAGTTACCCTGGAATGGGAACTGTGGCGTTTTTTTTGGTCTGTGTTTGTATGCATGAGATGGATATTTTACAAAAACAATGAAAGTCTACGTTAAGGAACATAATTATATTTATAAGCTTGCATCCCTATTTTGTTTGTGATTTGTTTACCTGGAGTTCCCATAACATTTAAAAGACACCATTAAACAAATATTATGTAAAATATTCTTCCTTTATGTTGATTCTACATTAATTTTGCCATTCAATGTATGAATATGTTTATGATTATTTATAAATTTTAATGCTAGGTGCAATCTGTGCAGTGTGCACATCCAATGTTAATTTAGTATATCAGTGTTAGTTTACCATATTTTCTGGAATATATAGAATGTGTTTTTTTTTTTTTTTTTTTCTCTTAACAATGCAATTTTGACCTGGTGCAATTTTTTTTTTCTTCGGAAAATACAGTATATACTATTATATTATTATATATTTTTCATTTGCTTTAATTTTTATAGTTTCAATTTTCATTTTAATTTTAGTTCACAATTTAGTAATTTTGTTATGTGCTTGTTATTTTTATTAGTTTTTTATATTTCTGTTTAACTTTATTTTTATTTCAGTTTTAGTTTGGTAGGTTTAGTACTTAAACACTTATTTCAGTTAGTTGCCAAGGCAAAATTTTCTTTTAAATTTTTCATATTTACATTATTTTCAGCTTTATTTAAATATTTTTATTTGAAATGACCAAAGCAATGTCAATAGTTGCAAATAACAGCACTGTTGCACATAAAACACTAGGCTTAATTTGACTAATTCACGTCTCTATATAAAAATGTGTAAAAGCACATTTTAAGACCCACCATTTGTTCTGTTTACTCATGGTTTGTGAGCTCTACTGGCGTTGGATTGGCCTCAATCTCAATCTATTAATCTTCACATAGCTTACATAATAATTATAGGTGCTTAAATCACAAGTGCATGTTTACATTTGTAGAACGCTTTCCATCCGTGGCTTCATTGCAGCTTTTCATTACTACGAGTGTGTCAAAATGCAATAAAGTTTATTTGTTTGTTCTCTCATGACCATGTCGTAGTCATTGAAGAGGTCTGTATTTATATTTGAAGAAGGAATACAGAACATTAGGTGAACTGCCTGTTGAACCATGCTTATGTCTCTTGTTTGTGTATATAGAGCTTGGAGGAGATGCGTATAATGTGCGTCATGGGGTGCAGATTCAAGTAAAGGGGCGTAGCGGTCAGCGGATGAGGGTGTCAGCAGAACTTTGGCACTTGTCAGATGTCACAGAGGTTGCACAGTGGTCATCTAGTGTGCTGTTTGGAGAGATAGATGAGCTCTGTGGAGCTGCACAACAGCACACTGCCACTTCCTGCAGCTAATATCAGATTTAGAAGAAAAAGGAAGGGTTTCCCAGTAAGAATGCAAGACTGTGGTTCAAAGGTCACTGGCCTTTCTTGTAGCCTTGAGCAGTGTGGATAGTCATTCTAAATTATACTAGTCTTTTGCAGGTGTTCTGCAACACTTTATCTTAGGTATGCACAATATGTCTGTGCCATATTGGTTACTGGCCAGTATTAGTGATTTATTTTATCAGCTGATATTAGACGCATATTTCTCAATACTTTATATTTAACTGTGCATGCTTATTACCTCCAGTGTTATTTTAGTATTATTTATATACTAATACAGTTTTCTTATAATTTTCTTTTTATTCTTTTTATATTTCTGTATAGCTTTAGTTAATTCTGTTTTAGTTATAGTAATTTTAGTACATCTTTTCTCATTAGTTTTTCTTCTAATATTTAATTGATTTCTGCTTTATTTCAATTAATGAAATAACAACATTGATTACCTTTGCTGTCATCTAACGCTCACTTAAATCTTATTAAATTATAATTTAATAACAAAATGAATATCCATTGTCATATATTACATTATAATGTTGTGATGCCTGAATTTAAAACAGTCTAGTTTAGTTTTTATGTTTGGTGTTAATTTATTTATACAAATATATGACAATTTTAATGTTGCGCATTGCTGATTTTTCTACTCGGTGTTGAAGACTAATGCAAAATTGGTTTCCCATGTCATTGAAAAGGTGTGCACAAATAAATTATTTATAAATAAAACACTGCAGTATTTGATAAAATACTAAAGTTGTCCATTTTGATTTCATGGTGACTTTAAGTTAGAATTGGACAGCACTGTAGTTTTATCAGAGAGCAAAAGAGGGAAGACATGCACAGTGCTCTTGCGTCACAGGCTGCCTTGACAAGACATGTCTCACGTCATCTCAAATATCTCTCAACCTCCACGCATGTACATTCCCACAAGGACAGAACCAACCACAGTGTCCCATCTCAGACCCTTCCAGTCCAAACGCAATGTCTCCGTAGCTGGCACAGCTCTGAAAGAGATTGTGGAAAACATGGCTAATGTTTCCACCACACATCTTCGTTCTCCACAGCTCAAAAGGATACATGTGGAACATTTGATCAACGTGGTGCAGACTTTCCAGTGAAAACGGCTGCTCACTTCAAGGACCAGAAAAACAGACAGAATTCTATATTAGGTAATGGACGCATCAGCTCAGAATCCCCAAGATAAGTGCCACTCATACTTACTGGAAGCTGCGTCGCACCCCTTAGGAGTTCCCCATTTCCGTCTATTCAGCTTCCTTTGACCTTATATGGAAGCGGCCCAGGGGAGGAAGTCGGTTGTTGTGAAAGAGGTCTGTTAGTCACTTTCTCTGCTCTGCTCTGCCCTGTATGCTTGTTTACTGCCTGATCACAATGGTTAATTGCCAAGCACCTGGCTCTGATTCTCACCTCAAAGGCCTTGTTTGTGTCCAATGTGCACGCACATTATGCTGGAACCACATGTTTGCATGAGTGACCCGGTGAGTGAACCAAATCTCCCGCTTCTAGACTCTCTCAATCACAAAGGATCTGACCGACTTATGTTCTCCTGGAGGTCAGTGAATCATGAAAAGGCTGTTGATTTGTCTCATAAATACTCAATTCTCAGAATAGGAAGAGGGCAAGAGGGTTTTTTTTTTTTTTTTTTTTTTTGCTCCACTGCTGATGTTTATCAGCTCATGCACCTTCCTGAGTCACGTAGAGTGTCTCACATATTTCTAGATACGGTTTTCGGGCAACCTAAAGGTTTCGTCATTGCAGAAAAACTGTTTATGCTTCCATATTCTTTCCATCCATGACTGAAAAAAAGTCACCTATGAAGTAGCTCCGGAGAGGGTATGGCTCTCCTACACACGCTCTTTGTGTTTTGACTAGATGCACTTCCTGACCTCCTCCTCTTGTCACCTTCATTCCAGGCTTTGTAGGTTATCATTCATTTTTCCTCCTGCCCACCTTTTTAACCTCACCCCAGCCTCTTTGCAGAGTGTGCAAAATTGGTGCCTCCTCACAAGGCAGTAGGGAAACATGTTTCTTTGCTTTTCTGGCATTGTCTGTCGATGGGGGTTTTGTGCATATTTAACCTCTCCCCTATTTTAAGTATCTGTTGCTGATAGAGTGAACCTTTTACTGTAAAGTGTCACAGTGGTTGTCGGTTGCATGTCTTTGCATGCAAGTTCCGTTGCAGATTGTAAACAAACAAAAAAAAGCACAATGCATATTTGGTTGGTTGGGTTTTCATATACATGGTCTTGCTTTTTTTAGTTCTGTTTATTTCCACTGAATTGCAGCTGCTAAGAGAATGTCCAGGTTTCTAATTGTTTTTTTTTTTGTTTTTTTTCGAAATCATTAAAGTTCTGAAAAATGCATTTAATTAAAAATCCATTAAAGAAAATTACAATATTATGTTGAATTAAGTTAAAGTTGTAATAAGTTTCATTGTCCTTTCCATATTAGATTATAGATTTTTTTTATCACAATAATAAATTAAATTTTAAAATGCATTAAATTAGAAAACAGTTTTTTAAAACTGTAATAATATTTCTCAATATTAGCTCCTGGACTAAATTGTTGTAAGCACCATTCTGTTTCCTTCCCAGTATAATGTCGCGCACCCACAAACATCGTTGTGAACTGACATTACCCTCCCCGTTAACTTCAAAAGCCAACGTTAACTTCAAAAGCCGACATTTCTGCAGCACACAGCGCTAGGCTACTGTTGCAGCTGTTGTTATAGCAACAAAAGACGCCCTCGGCTGCTATTTGTAACCAAAACGCTGCCAGCTTTTTATTTGACTAAAAAAGCACTCTTGTCAACTTCTTCTTGTCAAAAAAGACGCCAAGTGTGAACACGCCCTTAGTGAGCATAAGAGACCAATCCCAAAATTTTGAATGTAAAATTAAAATGTAAAGCACACATACTGTATATGACTTTGTACATGCAGTTGAATGCAGATACAAATTATTATTATAATGGCTTTGCAGTGTAAGCAAGCAGCTTATATCATATGCAAAACACACACATGGCCACATACGGTCAGGCTTAAAATGCAACAGTCAGTTTTTTTGCTCTCTGTACACCAAGGAGCTCTAAAAAGGTTGAAGATCCCTGTTTTATAGTGTGTTGCATGTTGCATTAGTATCCCATTAAGAGTATTCATGGCTTACATGTGTTGTGAAACCAGGATTTGTGGTGACAATAGCTTAATGTTACATTCAACATAAATTGCATAGGACAGCATTCCTACAATTCCTCCGACAGTTAAACACATGCTTAATGAATTCCTTAGCATCATTTCTCGCTCTATGATCATTTAAAGGTATTACCATAAAGTGGCTTGACTTGAGCTATTCAGATCTACTCAAATCCCTCTTTTGTCTGCCTTTTTGTTAAACAAGTTTTTACAGGGTGGTGTAGGTACCACAGAGTGATGCACACACCGGCAATGCCAGCTCCACCTGTCTGATCAAACGTTTCGGTGGGGTGTTGGCGACGTTGCGCCGGTCCCTAACCTCAAGAGTTCAATATCGTCATCACCATCATCATAATTAAACTGTAAGCTCACCTTATTGATGCTGTGTACCTTTTTATAAAGAAAAGGCCACTACTGTCTCATGCTTACAGTACCAGCTCTTTGTTTTTTTGCATGCCACATGTGTCTGCCAGAACTCTATCAGTAATGGTTCTGCAGGGAACATGTTGTATAAGCCTGTCCAAACAATTTCCACCCACCTCAGTCATTTGTCCCTCTGTCTACTTTTTTGTCTGCCTGGTCATGAGTCTGTCTGTCTCGGTGTCTCTCTACACATCCGTCTGTTTCCCCCAACGGTCACACCCTCACACACAGACACAAGCACACGAACGTTCTGTGACCCCTCTGTGCACATGCATGCTGACGTGAGCAAACACTTTGTCACATGATCTCAGCTGGGAGATGAAAAATCCCATTCATTTCCTTTCGTTTTCCTTCCATGCCCCTCATTCCCCTCCCTCTTCGAGTGTGCTGCTTTGCTGGAAAGTCCTGTAAGCTGAGGAAAACACTTCTGGCATTTCGGTGTGCAGCTGATCAAGCTTGTAGGTGTTTTCAGTTTCTGATTCTTGTAAGAAGCTTTGCAGCAGCTGACTGAGCCTGTCAGGAACAGGGAAGGGTGGGGAACATAGTCATGTTGATCGTTTAGAATCACAGTGGTGCAGCACTGCAACTCTGTGAACTTATAATGAACTCATGAATTACCATGAATTAGAAAAATAATGAATGTTTAGCACACTCTCTGTCTGCAGTTGGATTAAAAAACAAGACAGTCATGCTTTAAACTCACGCTACTGGTTGTGCCAATGTTGCTTCAGCAAAATGGACGCAATGATAAGACAAACAGAGCAGTGTTTTGATGTTGCTGCTTTTTCTTCTGTATAGTAGAGATGTGCAAATCTACTTGGTTTCAACTTTGACTAGTTAGTGGTTAGCTGGCTTTTAGGACGTGTGTTTGCATTGAGACAAATCTGTATGCTAGTGTACTCCTGAACATTGACAGAATTTATTTTTAGCATATTAGCTTCCAAAATTTAGTATATAAATGTCATCTATTGATGACTCGTTCTGAAAATTCTGTCATTAATTACTATGTTGTTCAAAACCTGTAAGACCTTTGTTCATCTTCGGAACACAAATTAAGATATTTTTGATGAAATCCAAGAATTTTCTGACCCACCATAGACAGCAATGTAACTGAAATGTTCCCAGGCCCAGAAACGTAAGGGCATTGTTTATATAGTCTATGTGACATCAGTGGTTCAACCATAATTTTACTCTCGATAATGGCAGAGAACGATGACACGGAAGAGAAGAATTGTTGAATAAAGTCGTTCGCTTTGTTTTCTTTGCACACAAGAAGTATTCTCGTAGCTTCATAAAAATATGGTTGAACCACTGATGTCACATGGACTATTTTAACAATGTCCTTACTATCTTACTACTTTGTGGGCCTTGAATGTTTCCAGTTGCATTGCTGTCTGTGGAGGGTCAGAAAACTCTTGGATTTCATCAAAAATATCTTCATTTGTGTTCTGAAGATGAACAAAGGTCTTATGGGTTTGGAATGACATAGTAATTAATGACAGAATTTTCATTTTTGGGTGAACTATCCCATTAATACCTGTATTCACAGAGGATGCATTAAACTAATCAATAGTGATAGTAAGGATACTTTTAATGGTACAAACGATTTCTATTTCAAATTATTTATTTTTTTTTAAATTTTCTGTTCATCAGCGAATCAGGAAAAAAATGATTTCTGAATGATTTTAGAATGATTCCTGAAGGATCATGTGACATTTAAGACTGGAGTAATAACATTTTGAAATAGAACAGTTATTTTAAATTGTAATAATATTTCACAATGTTACTGATTTGACTGTATTTTTGATCAAATAGATGCAGCCTTGGTGAGCATAAGAAATGTCTTTCAAAGAAAATTTACTGACCCCAAATTTTTAAACAGGAGTGTATGTATTTTAACATCAAAAATTAAAACAACCACCAGCTTTAGTTAAGGAATGACCATAGTGTTTACTGCTGCTCATGAATTTGATTGCATTTTTTGTATCAAGCTATTTTAAGCATTATTATAACAACTTAAACTGTCTAAGTACATCATAAACTAGGATTAGAAATAATGAAGCAGCTATTATTTTCACAAGCTTCTATAATGAGCAAGCACAAATTCCAGTGGCCTAAATAATCATCAGACTCAAATTTCATTGGAAGCTGCCTTGTGAGATGATCTTTCCCAGGCAGGCTCGATGGGCCGTTGATCAGTTCTTGTTGATGGCCAGAAGACTCTCTGTTTTCCTCTCTCGCCCCCCTTCTTTTCCTCCCTCGCGCTCGTTTAGAACAGTCATATACGGTATTCCCGCCGAGAACTCAAAGAGCGGGAATGTAGGAAGCATCTGGAGCCTGGTGAGATTACTGAGCGAGCCGGCACATTGCCACCAGGTGTCCGTTAGCAGCAGGGGCTTTTTGATTTAATGCTGGCGCTTGATTGGAAAGCTGGCGGGAACTGGCGCCTCACTTTGAACTTAAGAAAAAAAGCCTGCCTGCAAAGCCGCACATATCAGAGCAGACTGTGACCAAACAGAATGATGCATACTTCGCATTCTCACTTGACCACTGTTTACATGCTGCATCCTGAATTTATCAGTGCCGTTAGATTTTTTTTAGATGCTTACCAAACTTACCAAAGGGGTCAGAAGGAAAAAAAAAAAAAAAGCATGGGAAGTATGCTTGATTTTGTTGTATGGTCTGTTGCATTTACTGGTAGCACATTAAGTTCAGTTGACTAATGCATTAGGTATCATGAACAATGAATGTTTTTGCAGCATTTATTAAAGTTAGTATATGCTAACAAATAAAGCCTTGTCTATTTGCTGTATATTTTGGTTAACTTTGAATTATTTGTGAATATGCAACAGCTCTATGTGGCTTAAAGTAGAGCGCAGGGATTCAAGGGTGGGGTGCAGTTTTCCAGTGCCCCCTTCCTCCTCCTCTTCCTCACTGGATCAGAATACCACAGAGTGGAGAAAGAGACGCCTGTTTTGGAGGCTCTCCTTGGCACTGCAGACCGCACAGTTGTGAACGAGCAGGGTGTGATTGCACGTGAGTCCGGTTCCAGCTCAGAGAGAGAGAATGAGGAGTGTGTAAGTAAGTAAGTCATGGATAAGGGTTAATAATCCTCACAAACTCTGAAGAGAAAATAAAGATCCAGAGGGAGGTTAGTGCACTCAGTGGTGCCTTGTGATATGGTCTAAACCTCTCTGATTTTTGAATCCACTTTTTGTAGAGTAAGCATGTTGTAAAAAGTTCATAAATGCACATCTGTGAGTACACACAAAAGTATACTTTTAAAAAAATGATGTATGTATTATGCTTTAAAAGAATATACTACTGTTTTCAGGCTCCTAATTGCACGTTAATTGCAGTTAAATTTGAATATATTAATTAAATATTATATTAATTAATCTATTCATATTAAATCCAGTTAGCTGAACTTGAGTGTTTTGACCCACTTAAGTCAGACTTATATACGTATTTTTCTTAATTGCCTTTGAAATATGATCAAAGTGTACTGCTGAACGTACTGACAACATTTATAGTAAGCTAAAGTATGTCACATTTCTGTTGAAACGTATACCTTGTATTTAAGTATATTTGAAATATAGTTACAGATTTATAATGATGAAATTGCAATTAAGTACTTTTAAAATATATTAACTTGCAATATATTAATTGAAATAAAATAAGTGCTATATAAAAAAACCACACTGCAATTAAAATTAAAAGTTAATCAACACATCCAAATAAGTATACGTTTTTAAAGCACAACAGAACATTGATTTAAACAGTGATTTAAAATGTACTCTTAAAATGGTTCATTTACAAACTGGAATTTTAAGTTAAACATAGTCATGAACAGTGTTGAGGGTAATCAGATTACTTTTTCAAGTAACTAGTAAAGTAATGCATTACTTTTAAATTAACAAGAAAATATCTTTTCTGGTTACTTTTTCAAATAAGTAACGTAAGTTTGTTTTCCTATTTATTCACTGATACCTTTCCTGTCCCTGTGTCGAGAGAAACTGACACCATTTTCTTCAACCTGAGGCTTATTATTTTCACTCTTGGTGTGAAAGGGCCTTTACAGTTGCCAAAAATATAACTTTTGGGTTATCTGTTATTAAAAATAAATATGCAAGCCCAGCCCAGGTGACAAAAAGTAACACAAATGTAACAATGCATTACTTTCCATAAAAAGTAACTAAGTAATGCAATTAGTTACTTTTTATGGAGTAACGCAATATTGTAATGCATTACTTTTAAAAGTAACTTTCCCCAAAACTGGTCATGAAAGTGAATTCTCTTTGATTACAATTTCTTGGCCTTTATTTCATTAATATTAGATTCTCTGTAAGTACAGCTTTTTACATATACTTAAGAACACTTCTTTTTCACAAGGGTAGTTACATGTGAAGTCATACTAACAGATCTTGATAATGCGATTGTATGTTGGACATGCATTTCTTCCTTCAAATATTTGATTACACAGATGAGATGAAGACTGTGCATAGACTATGCACAAAACCTGCTGTAGCTTGATGATAACTGCACATGTAAGCACACTTTCTGTAATGCACCACCTTGTTTTAATCTGCACTGGTGCAGTATTAAAATTTGTTGCTGTTTGTTGTAGGGGTGTAACGATACGCGTATCGTGTATCGAACGGTTCACGGGCAAGTTCCAAATGGAAGTGATCATCCTTATCCCCTTGGAGTGGAGTGAGCAGGGCACGTGCGTGTCGTTATTTAGTCGTTTAGAATGCACTTGGTGAAGGGAGCGATCTAATTTCCTCATCATCTTCAGCTGGGATGTTCCCGTGACAACATAGACGGTGTCCGTCAGCAGATTCGCTGATGGACACCGGCATAAAAATAAAATTACATTTTTAAAAAGTTATATATATATATATTATATAGCATATTTTACTTTGTTTTAAAATATAAATGCATATTTCAACAGTTATGTAACAACAATAAAAGGTTATGACTAAAACAGCGACATCTGCTAATGGACAACATATGCGTTGTCACGGGAACATCAGCTGAGGTGATGAGAAGTGGACAAGCTCCTTCACCAAGTGCGTTCCAAACGACTAAATAATGGCACGCATGTGCCCTGCTCAATCCAAAGTCCCCACTCCAAGGGGATAAGGATGATTTGGAACTTGCCCGTGAACCGTTCGATACACGATACGCGTATCGTTACACCCCTAGTTTGTTGTAGTGCTGAAAGTATCATGCAGCTGTGTTGATTCACTTTTTCAAGCAAGCATGCAATTGTACTGCAACCAATAATCAGTTGCAAAATTCATATTTAGACCCAAATACACTTAAGCTACATGTCTCACTTTTGTGCATGTAAACCTTCCTACTTTTCAGTAGATGAGATTAAATCACAGCAGACATGGAGCCTACTTGGTACACACTATGGCTCTGTCTATCCAAATCTTGCAGTTTTCCTGTGAGGGTTTTCTTTTTTAAAAAAGGAAGATGTCGTTGGAAAAACTGTGCAGAGAGACATAGTCCTTTATGAGACCTGTATGTTTGAATGAATATGCCAATGTATTCTAGAGTGCTGCAATTATGTATGCAGGGCCGCTGTGCCCATTTCCTGGAATGCAGCACACGGAGCCGTGAAAGAGACTGTGTTTGCTGTGAGAAGACAAAGCCCAGGCACTAAGCAACATATGTTTAGAACTACGGCCCCTTCTAGGAACGTCCTGGAATGCCAGGGTTGCAGCGCTGGTTTGGTGAGAGCGTGCATGTGGAGCAAAGGGAGGGGGGCGTACAAGGAGAGTTTGTCTCCAGAAAGAACCAAACCTTTCACTGCCTCCAGTGTTTCTTGCGTTTCCGCGGTTACTTTGATAGTCACACCTCTGTGGGTGTGCTGATATTAAAATTTACTTGGTGTTGCTAAGTAGTTCTTAAAATGACCTTTTGGAGGATGCAGCTGTATGAAAGACTTGTGTTGAGCAAATCTCCTGACATGAGCACAGTCAAAACTATGAAGCTATTTATGTATAGGGATCACCTTCATGTTGTTCCAAACCAGTATGACTTTTAATTTTTCTATGGAACACAAAAGATCATATTTTAAAAAATGTCCATACAATAAATGTTCGAGTGTTTTGGACTCCACTGAAAAACATTCTTTAAAATCATGATGATGTTCTCAGTTTTATTTTGTTACCCCTTTTTATTTTATACTGTGTGCCTATCTGACCCCACACATTTTGTTTGTAAGAACACTTGGTCCTAAAACAAGGAGGGAGAAGATAAGCCACAGTGTTTAGCCTCAGAGGACAGACGCACCTGTTTTTAGTTGTACCGTTAGTCTGATTGATGGGCCCCCTGAACTGGGTGGTCTGGACTGATGTTGCTGGGTAGTTGTGTGGTCGGAGCTGTCAGTCAGTTATGTATCTTGATTTACATGTATATTATTTATATATCCAAAATATTCTGGAGGCTTGACTTTCTCAAGTTATCAGACATGATTGTGTTTTAAAGGGATCATTCACCCAAGACTAAAAATTCTGTTTCCTCACCCTCATGTCGTTCCAAACCTGTATTTGTTTCAACTATTTTTGTCCATGTATTGAAAATCAGTGAGATTTAAAATGTTAGAACTTCTCATACCAGAAAATTGCCAGAATTGATTTATCAGCCTTTTTGAAAAGGTCTTGTTCATGCATGATTTCTAAACGGTAATTTACCGTTAGACTGTATGTGTGAAAGGGGCTAATGTCTTCTAAAAGTATGTAGTGAGTCAATAAGCATTTTATCTTATTTACATACATTGTCCATACATGATACTGTATGTGCTTTAAATTCTGCTTCCGTTTTAATCTTGCTGCATTTTTGTTTTGTTGCAGAATTTTCTCCTTTTACTTGGCACGATAACCGATGGCAGAGAATGTCGACGACTAATAACATAGCCCAGGCCAGGAAGTTGGTGGAGCAGCTGAGGATCGAGGCAGGCATCGAACGTATTAAGGTTGCAAAAGCAATAGCTTTTTTGCTTTTAAATAAGATTAGGGTGTGGTGGTTGTATGAGGAAAACTGTTTGAATAATCCTGTTAAATTTAATGTAAAAATAAAAAAGGCAGCTGTGTTTGTCAAAAATACACCATCAAAACACCACGACGGTATTACAGGGTGCCTGTTTGTTTTACACCTTACACCATATAGTTCATGAAGTGATCTAATGTTGCTGTGACTATAAACCTGAACTACTAAAATCTACCTGTTACCTCAAAATGAACCACCATAATAATAAAGGTGGCACAGTAGAAAGCCAGATGATGAATCAGAGTTCATCTTAAGTGCCCTGTCCATAAATCATGACTAATATTCATATATAGACGATTCATAGGGTCATACATGATTCATCAGGGTAACACATGCCACTAAAATAATGCAGTAAACATTAACTAAATAACAGAAGATGTTACACAAAACACCCTGCGGCCAGTTGCATAAACCTAGGCCTTGTCCACACTAATACATTTTTGTTTTAAAACACATCTTTTTCTCTCCATTTTGGCCTTCCGTCCACACTGACACGGCATTTTTGTCAAGGAAAACTGAGCTTTTTGAAAACGATGATGCATGTTTAGTCATGTGACACATATTGTGCCTGTTATGTGCTATTTACTCTCACACTGTTGCTACAGATGTGCTACTTTGTACACTCTTCATATCACAGTCCTCCAAAGATGACCGAAAATTTACTCGCTATTGCTGTTTGCGGCAAAATATGAGGTCAGTTGCGTTTCAGATTAGATATACAATCGTGCGTGAGTGCGACCTGAACGTGTCAGTGAGTGGTGAGATATTTTCCTAAATAAAATGATCTTGCCAGAAGAATAGCATGAAAATGTATCATGTCTGTTCCGTCTGTATCGTCTCAGTGATCTTTTTTGAGGCTTAATGTTTTCTGACCTTTCAGGTAACTTTTGGAAAATGCTTGAAAATGCTAGAGTGGACGAAGAACTAGTCTGACCAACTAGCAGTTAGTCCAGGGATAATCGGTCTTATTTTTTGGATTCAGCCTAGACTAATTTGTTTTTATTTAACTGAATTAAAAAAATATGACCACTTAAAGAAAAAATTAGCTGACTAACTTTTAAGACTAGTCTAAACCTTCTATGCAACTGGCCCCTGATGTACATTACTTAAATAAGAAATACATATTTGTCTAAAATATGACTGTCTTTTTACTCTTTTCGCTGTAAATATTATTGTGATACTGTCAAATTTATGTTTTTTTTAATAGTGTTTAGCAGTACAATTGCATATAATGAAATGTTAAACCATTTATGATTTTTCATCCTGTATGGTAATCAGTTAACCGATTTTCACTCTGTATCACAATTTCTCTCTCTTTCTCGCTCTGTCTGTCTTTTTCCCAGGTGTCTAAGGCTGCTGCAGACCTCATGAGTTACTGTGAGCAGCATGCCCGCAGTGACCCTCTGCTGGTGGGGGTTCCCACCTCAGAGAATCCTTTCAAAGACAAGAAGCCTTGCATCATTCTATAGCTACTCTGTCTAGGCCAGCTCTCCCAGTCCCACTTTAACCGCTGCCCATCCCCAGTCAATGGGCAATTCAGTCCAACACTTCTTTTTACCTGGGATCCACAGTATTTTCCAGAAAATAAATGCCACACTGTCTCGGTAAAAACAAAAAGGGGCAATATCTGAATACCTTGCGTCATGTAGCCCGGTGCTGAGTGAATCTATATGAATGAATCTGCACAGCACGCCTGTCTAAATTCATGCATATAGACGTACTTAACAGGAGGTGGCAGATTTCGAATTTCAACAAACTATTTCAAAAGATTACACAGAGACTGAGAGATACTCCAGCATGTTTTTCAGTGCAGCGGCTGACCTTGTTACCATAGGTGATGGTGGAGAGTAGAGGAAGACAGTCACGATTATGCCGACTGACTAGCTGGCTAGCCCAGTCACACTGTGGTAAACGCTTGTTCAGTATTAACCCTGCATTGTTACATCGAATCTGCAAGCTAAAGGTTCATTTTAGATTTGTATGGCCAAAATTGAATCCAGGTATGCTTACCTTTATCAAAACAGCACATTTCATGTTTTACAAAGGGATTCAAGACATTAACCAGAGTTGCCAATATTTTTACTTTTTTTTTTCTCTTGTGAGCTGTAGTTTCTTCTTTTCATTGATTAAAAAAAACTTATTAGGCTTAATGCTTTGTTTTTTTTCTAGTGTTTATACTATATTTCAGAATCCTCAAACACTAAGTTATAAAGGAATAATTTTATATAATGCAGAAAATATATTTACCTAATAACATCCTTCCCAGTCCCCTCCTAAAGTGCAGTTCGGTATTTAAAAAATGAGCCCTATTATTTGAGATATTAATTTGAAATAAAAAAAACAACATTTGTGGTATCAAATATATCAATAATTATGATTAGTTATGATCGTAATAGCAGAGGCTTGGACACGCCCCATAAAATTGAGTCATTTTGAAGTCGGAGCCCCTGCAAAGGCCAATTTTTTATTTATTTTTTTTCCCCTCTGAAACCAAACTTGATTGTAAAATCCATACAGAAGGAAAAAAATGTATAAACTTTCTTTTGGATATGTTCAGAGGTGTTAACTTTGAGAATAGCTGTTTGGATTTGTTTGTTCCAATTTCTTCTTTCTATGGAAACATGGAATCTGGTCATTGAGTATGATACTGTACAGTGTTTGATAACTAAAGCGCATTCATTTTTTCTGTGGATGTTTTATCTTTTTGTAATCTTTGTGTAATATTTCCGTTTCTTCCATCATTCATATTTAACCATTCAGTTTGTCCTCTTTAAGGTGAGGCAAAAGATGCGAGCGAAAGAATTGATGGACGGCTCCAGTGCTTGTACATGTGAAAGATTACCTGCTCCCTGCGAGAGAATGTGGAATGGATTGTTGACACAGTGCCCATGCAAGGTGCTTAAGGTGTTGTTAGAGGCACGTTTCACAAAGTGGTCCGGGTTGTTGAGTCTATCTAAAGGGCAAGATGTGCAGTGTTATACAACAGGCCATCAGCTTGAGCAGTCACATGCAAAAGATGGGGGGCAAGGTCAACCCACAACTCTGAATGTCCAATGTGCACCCAGCACATGATGCACAATCTTTTGGAGTGACGGTTTTGTCTCCAAACAGTCACTCACAGTATTCAGTGAAGTGCTAAAAACAGAAGTCCCCCATTGTCCCGCTTCAAATGATGGAAAATAACAACATAGTGCAGGAAATAGGGGCTCGTAGTGGGACAGAGGGGGCCTGTGCTCTTCGCGGCCCACGGGATGCTGTCATCAGCTCCTGTATGAAGACAATGACTAAGGCGTGTGGGGGTCACGAGTGCTATGACTCATCCAGCGATCAACAAAATCAGGCTGCTGCCCATCAGTGGACAAAGCTGCTCCACCGACATCACTTCCTGTTAAGCTTTGGCAGTGTAGTGATTTATGCATTTCCAAATAACTGGAGAAAGAGGACACTTCAGGAGATAAAGAACCGTGTTATATAAAAATGAAGGATTATAATTGAAGCAGTTCAAGTGTTGCGTTAGAACTCTTCTTTTCCATCACTAACGGTGTTTTTAAAAAGGAAGAGTCACTTAGTCCACATTAGAATGAAGCCTTTCTGGACACGTGCAAAGTGCTCAAATGCTAGTGCTAAAATAAAGCTAGCACTACAAAAGTTTTTGACCAGCCACCAACCAAACATTCTGTACTGCGTTTGACAGTTTTACACTGGAGCAAACACTGTGAAAGTCAGCTAAGCTAAGTTAGCTTGTTAGCTTGAGTTCTCCACCCTCTTGACTCACGGTGTTGGGATACACTGTGCTCCAAAGTATAGCGTTTACCCGAAGTATGCTAAAATCTCCCCGCACTTGGGTTCAATAAGACTCCGCAATCATTTCGCGGCTTTCTACGTTGTGAGACCTTTTGTCAGGACAAGGGAGCATGTCCGTTTCTAATTCGCGTTGCGCGCAGCGAGAACACTTTTAAGGTGCTGAGGAGGCCGTGATACCTTAACCTCAATTCCTCGTTCCCAAACGTTGTTCGACTTCACACACCATCGAGCTCTTTCATGACCATGAGAGGTGAGATTTAGGCTTTGTGTGGGTAATATCTGTAGCTGAGTACTTAGCCAGTAGATTTCAATCTCAGCCTGTCCCATTACTTTGTGTTTTTTCCTGTGTATGCATATGTATCTTTCTGCCTTGATTATGAAGAAATATATCTATTTTTTTGTAATTGTTCTTCTCGGATGTGCCATAAATCATGTTTTCTTGCACACTGTTAATATTTTGTGGATATTGCTGTTTAAAAATGATGATATCGGAGAAAGTAGATGAAATAAAATAAAGACAAAATGTTACTCTGCATTGATGTCGATCTGTTTATTATACATGCTTGACTGAGTTGTAAGCAAGTGGAAATGCCACACAAACATCTGACCCACCATATTATTATTATTTTTAAAATGCAAATAAGTTTTAGGGCATTTTGAAGTCCCTTGTAGACTAATGTTGAAGTATGTAAATTCTACATGACCAGAATAGCTTGCAGAAGTAATGACTGTTTTCAAATAGGTTTCCCATAGGCCTGTATATGTGTGCGCGTGTGTGTGTGTGTGTGTGTGTGTGTAATATTTCTGCTATTTCAGTGATTTGTTTTTCTGCACAATAATTATTTCATTATTAGACTACAGCAATATGAACAGATTATTTACAAATATTTGAATACTGTGAATAATTATAATAATTTAGCACAAATATTATGTCAACTATTTCTGTAAGCTTGAATATAATATACAATGAAGCTTTAGGTTGATGTGAACAGATATTGAAGTATCTGTGAAAAATATTAAACCAATTATCTTTGATCTTAAAAAAACAACAACAGCAGCAACAAAAACCGTGCACACTTCAGCTTGAAGGGCACATGTTTTGCAATGCTTTTTAATGTTATTCATGCTATGCACCTTTTGGAATAGATCTTACATAATACTGTTGGCTTGCACAAATATTCCTAATGATAGCAAGAAGCAGATCTGCAGATCTCTGTTTTTGTGCACTACATTTTAATAGATCATATTCACACTACTGCACATATATATATATTTTAAAAGAGAATAAACAGTGCAAAGGTGAAATTGGAACAGTCTGAGTGTTTAAAAAAAGCTAGAGTGACTCTGCCAACCAGCAGCCAGTAGATGGTAAACAACCTGGAGCAGCATGTGAGTGAGTATGATGGTGTTCTCGTAGTATTCTGCCCTGACATGTGAGTATGGAGGGAGTGGAGTCTGAGCATGTGTCAAATACACATTAAAGGAAAGTGCTGGGTAGGGCCAAAACACCTCCCAACTCAGCTGCTCTTTTCAAGGGAGGACAACAGAGCTCAGGGTGGTACATGAAACTGGGGATGTTACATAAGTGAAGCGCGTGTGTGCAGACATTGACAACGGCAGGACAGAGAGAGAAAGAAAAAGTGTGCTTGAGGTCAACTATGAGAACATGTTTCTTTGTTTTGTTTTGGCATGCATTTACTCTTGTATTCAGCTGCAGGTGACTAAACATCCATGCAAAAATAGCTGATCTTTATGAAGAGAAAACAGCAGGGTGGGGCCGAAAATACAAGGGGGATTATGAGGGACAGACAGTGTTTTTGTGGTGGAAAAATGACAGTGACCGCCATCAGCTGTTGTTGTTTTGCACACTGCAAAGGTGTTGGTTTTGCTAGGATGGAGTCTGTATCATTAACACGCAGTTGCAAAGCAATATTTAACGTCTTAAGAGCTTAAGACTGATCCATGAGCATGTGCAAGTGTATGCATGCTTGCCTTTGTTTACTACGGCTAGTGCGCTGCAGATGCTGGAAAAAATTGGCTAAGCGACCAAAACAGAGCAAAACAAAGTTGCAGCCATGCAGAGGATTGTGTAACTTTTTTTTGACATTTTATAATTTTTAGAACAGGTTTTGGAAAGTATCATGTCAATGATTCATCGTCAACAACAACAGTAGTAAGAATCCTTAGAAATATTTTAGCAGTGTTGAGAGAAATGTTTGATGATGTACAGTTTAATTGCGTATTCATATTGAGGTACAATGCTAGAGATGGATGATATATCCATACTGTATCCATATTACTGATCAGCCAATATTATTGTATTTTATATAAAATATATATTTTTTAATAATATTACATTTAATTCAAGAAGATTTGTAAATGTTTTTGCACCAAGACTGCATTTATTTATTAATTTATTGAAAGTAATATTATGAAATATAACAATTTAGAATAACTGTTTTCTATTTTAATATATTTTATGTTAAAATTTTATGATAAATAAAAATTTTGGTAACACTACTTAACGCCTTTATGTATAATGCATTGCAAAGGGTTATTAAAGGGTATAATGCATTATAATATTTCATAATGTGCATTGTAATACATTATATCTTGTCGTAAATAATTACAACCAAATTTAAAATGCACAGTGTAACAGTGAATTGATAAGTGCTATAATGTATAAACTGTGGTTACAAATATTCACGAGATTGTACAATGCATTACAAGGCATAATCAATGCATTAAAACTACTTTTATAATGCATTATACATAAATACTTTAAGTAAAGTGTTACTAAAAGTTATTTTTATTTTTCTATACTGTTGCTTTTGACCAATTTAATGTGTTCTTGTTGAATAAAAGCATTCATTTCTTAAAACAAAATAAAAAATAAAAAATCATACTGACCCTAAATTTTTTGAACCGTTTCATATAATACACTTAGTTACTTATACTATATATACTTAATATATTTACTAATATACTAATATTGGATGTATTGGATATTGGCTATGTTATTTTTGCTGTCATCTAACACTCATTTTAAGATCTTTAAATTTAGCCATTAAAATACATATAATGTAATAACACTGTTATATGTCAATTTTAGCAAATTTCAAAATGAATATATATTTTTCATACTGTATACATTATAATCGTGTAATGCCTAAATTAATTTGAACAATGAATTACAATTGATTTTAGGTTTTAGTGAGTTATTTTTATTTGTTTATTTTTGTTGACAAAATAATTGATTTTAATGTCATCTATTTATCTATTATCATCCATTAATATTCAAATCATTCTAAGCCATACAATGCAAATACACACTTTACAGAAGGGATTGTGCATTGGGCAAACAATAGCAGCCTCAGTAGTTCACAGACGTCCTGTGTCTCACTGCAAACGTTCAGTAATGTTGCCTGGCAACATCCCTTGAAAGGTTGCCATGTGTATCGACAATACAAAGAGCGATGATGATTCATACTTTCATTGCAACTAGCAGAACGTACAGTGTGTGTTAGCGTTTCCTCGTGATATGCGGATAAGGGAACAGTTGTACAGCATGACTAAATCATTCGGTCAGCATTCTGCGTGATTTTATCGGTGGTGGTATTTTGAATGGCTTTACGTCAGCCTACACACAATACACTATATCACACTATCAGGTGATCAAAGCAGACATTCCCCGAGCCTGTCGTCTGCCCTGCACCAACCTGATTTTGGATGGGGCAGATGAGACAGGATGAGGGGGGAGACAGAAAGAGAAATACTGCTTTCTGTCATGCCACATTCCACCTCCACCTACAGTTTCCTATGGAAGACGTGTTATGAATATTTTACATTGTACATTCTGACACTCCCCATAAAATCCATTTAGTCTCGTGACAAAAATGCACTTCTGGCACCAGTCGCCATCCTGCACTGGCTCCTCAGGATAGACTACTATCCTCTACAGCCTTAACTAGTCATGCATTACTAAAGTCATTAGTAAAGGATGGGCATGGGTAGATGCTGGAAACAAAAGCTCTGGAATTTACATTTGCTTGTTGTTTCTCCTCAAGTTTTTATCACCTTTTTTTCACAATAGGCCTTCCTCTATTTGGCATGCAGACACATCCTGCCTTACAAACTCATTACTTATCCTGTTCTCTTAACTTTGGAAAAATAACATGTTTGACCTAACTATAAAACATGATAATTCTATAATGTTAATTCTGCACTTCTGTGCAGAAAATGTCAATATAAAATTAAATTAAGCACTGCATGACTTCATTTCCTTTGTGCAACACAAAAGAAGATATTTTAATAAATGTTTCAGTGTTTTTTTGTCAATACAAGTCATGGGGGCTTTGTAGATCATTGTTGAAATATTCTTCAGAATATCGTCTTTTGTGTTCTGCCAACGCCATCTCACGGCAATTCGTACGTATTTTACGAGGTGGCTAATTCGTACGAATTCGTACGACCTCACTCGTACGATTTAGTACGATTTGTCTAAACCCCAGTGACGGGTAGGTTTAGGGGCGGGGTTAGGTGTAGGTCATTCGTACAAATTCATACGAATTGGCAACTCGTAAAATACGTACAACTTAGCAAAAATCGTATGAATTTGTACGAGTGAGGTCGTACGAATTCGTACGAATTAGCCACCTCGTAAAATATGTACGAATTGCCGTTCTGCAGGAAAAAATAAGTCAATAAGTAAATGAGTAAATTGGGGGCAAACTTGCCTTTAAACAATGTGTCAGTGTTGTCATATGAAGTTTCTTTTATATTTTAGATGTTTCTCCTAGAAAGCAGTAAGATTAAATACAGTGCAGTTGGAGTTGTTTGTTTAAAGGTGTACTCATATAATTTGTATGGAATTTGTATATAATGACAATGACAGTAGAATTTTTTTTGCATTAATTATGTGCTAGAAAAGTAATGTACAAATGCCTAAAATTATGTTTTATTTTACATAAAGTGGGTTGCCAAGTAGTTGAGCCAACATATTTGATCACATGACAAATCAGTTACTATTGTATTGTACTATTGTATTGGCCAGCAAAACAAACAAACAAACAAAAAGCCTTTCTCTGCAAGCTTGTGAAAAAACGAGCCACTCAGATTTCGCTCCCCCTGTGATGTAGAAAGGGGATCTTATTATAATATTGTTGCGTTCTGTGTTATCAATCTCTGACAAAACTACAAAAACAACACAAGGCAGGCAAGAGGAACACTCTTAGAAAAAAAGGTTCTTTGGGGTTCTATATAGAACCCTAGGGTTCTTTACTCAACTCCAAAGAACCCTTTCTGCCAAAAAAGTTCTATATAAGGAGAAAGAAGCCTTTTTGGCACAAAAGGGTTCTTTGGGCTGAACCATGCTTTATGTATGTTTACACATTAGGCTATTTAAACTGAAACTCATCAATCAGCTAATCTGACGTTACTGATATATATATATATATATTTATTTTTTTTCTATTTTCCACCTTTATAATGCAAGTTATGATTGATTGATAAATAAATATTTTGCACTGTCACTGCCGGTCTGAACTCTGGAGACCAACATTACTTGTTTGGTCATCAACATTCAGATGAAAACACCACACTTCTCTCTAATTCAAGTAAGTTTTAAGATTTGATTTAATTGTGAGAGATTAATTTCTTTTTCCTGTTCTCCATAGGTCTAATAGATGTTTCTCTGACTTGTATCACCATCTTAGGATGTCAAGCCCATCGCAAGGAGAGTTAGCATCAAAATGGATGCGTCACTGACCAATAACACAGAGATGCCAGAAGTATCTGTTTGCTGTCTACTTTTTGTTCAGTATGGAGCATCCAAAAGAATCAGCACTATTTAGCCCTTCCCAGTACTGAAATTGTCATGTTTTTTTTTGTTATTATTTAAATGCTTCTCTGAATGTAAAATTTAATATTTAATGCTTATAAATTTTAAAAATACTATAGTTAGTCTTTTAGCTCACTTTTCAGAAACATGTGGTTCACCATCTTTCATGGGTTACAGAAGTGGGGAAAGTCAGACTACTTGGTTTATAGATTTATAGAAGAATGTGGAGTAAATATTTGACATTTATTTAAGGTCAAGGGTAATGACTTGGTGGTAAGATGCAAAATAAGAGTGTCATTAATATATTATTTGATGACAAACTTTTCACATTCTAATTTTATGTATTTTTTTATTATTATTCTTTTTGCAAGTTAACTATTTGTGCAAGTTAACATTCAATTGTTTTTTTGTGTGTGTGTGGTTTCTAGCAATCAACATGTGACTGACATGCTGGAAGGGTGAGTAAGAGGGGGTTGAAAAAACATTTCTAAAATGAAGAGTGCTATTTTAGACAGGTAAAAATAATAAAAAGTTTGAATAAATAAAGAAACGTGGATTTATGTTAACTGTTGCACTATGAATTGCTGTGTTATATATTGCTTGTCATTGTAAATGCTAATAAAAGTGTCTTAAATGATCACACAAAACCTTGATGTGTTTGCTTATGGATATTTCAGTTTTTCTAATGATAAAGTAGCTATATGAGCTGTTTAAGCCTTAAAATTTAATTAAAATAAAACAAAATTTAAACCCAAAAAATGATCCCATGATGGGAACCCCTAAAGGGTTCTATATAGAACCTTTTTTCCTGGCTACAAAGAACTGGGTTATTTTGATTGAACCTTTAAAAAGGGTTCTATATGGAACCTTTTAGGGGTTCCAAATATGTAGCGCCTGATAGAACCTTTTTTTCTAAGAGTGTACAGAACTCTGGAAGTCAAGCTTCAGTGTGTTGAACAGCTTTTGAGCTTGCAGCCTCTGCACAGTAACGAGCAGCAGGTGCGAGCGATCACCTTCCTCTCCTCTACACCTGTTTGAGCAGCAGTAACACAGAGAGACACAGAAAGAGAGAGAGAGAGAGAGAGCGCACACAGTAGCACGTAGCATCCAACAATATTATATAAATAAACAGAACGTAACACCCCCACCCATAAGTTTTGGGGTGCATGAGCATCCCTTGTCTGGTCACCTTGGTATCACTAAGATGTATCACTAGAAGGATCACTAAGCGCATCTTAAAGTATTTCTTCTGGCCTGGATTGAGGAACGGTGTAGTGAGTTACTGCTGAGCTTGCCATGATTGTCAAGTCTCAGGTAAGCCCAACCAGACTATTCCCTCCGCTCCTCTTCGTCCTATACCAGTGATGAATGAGCCATTTGAACGCTTGATCTTGGATTGTGTTGAACCCTTGCCCAAGTCAAAATCTGGTCATCAGTATATTCTAACGTTTATGCGTGCTGCCACAGGGTTCCCAGAAGCTGTTCCACTGCGTTCCCTGAGAGCTAACATCGTAGTCAAAGAGGTCATCAAGTTCTGCTCAACGTTTGGACTACCGAAGGTCATCCAAACTGACCAAGCCTCCAACTTCACATCAAAGCTGTTTGCTCAGGTTTTGAAAGAGATGGGAGTTTCTCATCAGATGTCTAGCGCAAATCACCCAGAGTCACAAGGGGCGTAGAACATCCTGTGTGCTACTTTTCAAAGAAGTTCCTCAATGCTCAGCAGAAGTATAGTACTATTGAGAAAGAGGCTCTAGCCCTGGTGTTGGCTTTACAACATTTTGACGTTTACCTTGGAGGCAGTAATCATGCCATCACTGTCTATACAGACCATAACCCCCTTGTTTTTCTGCATAGAATGCGAAATTCGAATCAGCGTCTGATGAGGTGGTCCCTCATTATTCAAGAATACAATTTGAATATCCAGTACTGTAAAGGTTCTGAAAATACTGTAGCAGATGCCCTTTCGAGAGTATATTGTGCTGTAGAGTGAAAGAAAAGTGAGTATTTGGTTTGTATAGCTCTCTTATTTTCAAGACATTGACTGATGCTTCAAAACTTATGGGTGAGGATGTTACGTTCTGTGTTTATTTATATAATATTGTTGGATGCTGTGTGCTCTCTCTCTCTCTCACTCTCTCTCTCTCTTTCTGTGTCTCTCTGTGTTACTGCTGCTCAACCAGGTGCAGAGGAGAGGAAGGTGATCGCTCGCACCTGCTGCTCGTTACTGTGCAGAGGCTGCAAGCTCAAAAGCTGTTCAACATGCCTACCACACTGAAGCTTGACTTCCAGAGTGCTGTACCTCTCGCTTGCCTTGTGTTGTTTTTGTAGTTTTGTCAGAGATTGATACTGTGTAAAACTTACTCAAGTTATGGCTTATTGAAGCCTTCTGAATAAGTAATTAGTGTTGTTGTTGTGCTACGTGCCTCTCTGTGTTGGAAGCGGTAGGGAGGTGGGTGCAATTTTATTTCTGATTCTTTTTCTCTTGTTTTTGCTTATGGAGTTAGTGTACATTTCTGTTGTTAATTTTCTTTTGTTTTTGTCAGTTTAGACAGTTTTACTCCTTAAATAGTTAGAGGGACCTTTTGTTTGTTTGTTTTGGCCTTTTCCCCCTCCTGAAGTCTATTTTGCTTCCTATTTTACTTTGTCATTTTGGAAATAAAACACTTGACTTTTGGAATTTGATGTCTGTTGTGCTTGGCAGGGGACTAGTACTCACTCACCCCAAACTTTTTTTGTTTACTTTTCTCTGTTACTCCCTTTCCCTAGACCCTTACATCTGGGACGTAACAATATCACCACCCCGAATCTACGTATTTCCACCCGTGGTGTCGCCATTGTGTTTTTGCGAGCAACAGTGGTTTACCGGTTCTAACGCCATGGTGAAAGTTTTAACAAAGCATGCTCACTGTTTTGTCTTTGGCTGCACCGATGAGCACAGAACACTATTTGGAGTCCCAGCCTTAGAGGAAACTGTATATTAAGCTGCTGCCACACACATCTAATACAAACATATGATTTCTTTCCCTGCCGTTTACCTTCACAGACATAACCAACTCTTTTTGTAACTCGTGTTTTTAACAAAAATGTATTTGACAGTTTAAGCACAATAAGACATGAAAGAGAACTTAGTTTAGTACTCACATGCCGTGTGAGAGCCACTTTCTGTGTGGGTGCTTCGGATGTGTGCGTTCAGAAAATTGTATATCAGAAGTTTATACTAATATGCTTTAAGGCATGACTTCAGCACGATAAATGTGATAATCAAAACCAAACAGATGTTTTTAACAGAGTATCTGAGGAATGAGCTGTAAAGGCACAGCTCATTTGCATTTAAAGAGACATCCACAAAAACAGCGTGTTTCTGCTTCCACTCAAAATAGGAATTTTCGAAATGAAAAATGATCTGTGGGGTATTTTGAACTGAAACTTCAGACACATTCTGGAGACACTTGAGACTTTTATATTACATACTGTTAAAAAGGGGCATAATACAGTAGGTCTCCTTTAAGACTCCTGCTTCTCAGTGTTTTTCTAACAAAGAAAGTTCAAAAGAAATCTCTCAAACAGGCAACTATTTGTCTATTTTTATTCCTTCTCGGGCATTTTAGAGCAATCATCTGACAAAACGATGTTTAATGACAGCAGCAAACACTATTTAAAAGCTTTAAAACGGCAATAAAATCTTCCTCTGGGAAGCCTTAGAGGTGCCATTATGATAATCAGAGCAAACATTAAATTGTTAGGCTGCATAATTCCAGTATTATTAGTAGACTATGCTAACCTTCAGTAGCTGCACATGGAAGGTTACATAAATGATCTATAAATCTTCTCATTGCAGATTAGGTGGGCTTCAGATAATGAGGACTCGTCCCCTGCTGACACTGACTCACATTAGCGCCGCCTTCCTGCTCAATAATCAGCAGTCCTCTACAATGGATTCCATCTGCCCGCAAAGGGCACTTTCATAATCTCTGCAATAATTAAATATGCTTTAAAAGGAAATATATTCTCTCCAATAAGTATGGTCTATAACAAACTACCTTAGATGGCAGTTCTTCTAAAGCTTATGTCAGATTTACAGCATGTTTTAAAACGACTGAGAGATAAAGTATGTCCGTCATCCTGACCGCAGTCAATTATTTACACACACAATGAAATACCAGGAAGTTTCTTTTACAAATGACACCCATATATGGATAAGTTAACAATTATGCGCTGGTAAGACATGTAACGGCATGTATCTAGAAACTGAGTTTGTCAACCACATCAATTGCATGTTTAAAGAATTATAAGAATGTACAAGCTGAAATACCTGAAAATGTCTTAATGTGATATTTCATGCATTTAAATGGCCGTACTTCTATTTTGCTATGACATTTTCTTTGTGTATGTCTATGGATTACTGATATATGATGGTACAAACTGTCTGTACAAGACATAGTTCATAGTTTCACACATTTTTTTCTTCATCAATTACTCACCTTTATGTCATTCTAAACCTTATCTGTAGAACACAAAAGAAGATATTTTGAAAAATGCTTCTGTTTTTGTCCATACAATGAAAGTCAATGGGGTTCAAAACAACACTGGATCTGACTGTGTGGACAAAACAACAAGAAACCCGAGACATTTTTCAGTACATCTTTTTTGTGTGTGTGTGTGTGTTCCACAGAAGAAATAAAGTCGGTAACACTTTAGTTTCGGGACCAGTTCTCACTATTAACTAGTTGCTTATTAGCATGCATATTACTAGCATAATGGCTGTTTATTAGTACAAAAGCACATGTTCTGCCTGACCATATTCTAAATCCCTAATCCTACTCAATATCTGATCTTAGCAACTAGCATACTAACTATTAATAAGCAGTAATTAGGAGTTTACTGAGGCAAAAGTTGTAGTTAATAGCAAGAATTGGACCTTAACAGGTTTGGATGACATGAAGGTAAGTAAATGAGTTTTTTGGGGGTGAACAAGCTTTTACACTGAACTTTGAAAACCTTAGGGTCAAATGTGTGGTTTATGCAGGTGGATGTTTGATTTGTTTGCAGTATGAGGGTGTGTATGGTCACTTTGCATGTATTATGCCACTTCAAGTCAACAAGTGAAACAAGTCATTCATGCAATCATTTACTGCAGTTCTGCTAATATTATCGGTGAAAAATAGGCAGATCCGACACACCTGGGGAAAAGAGCCAAATAACAAGACAATTATCAAGGCTTTGGGAGCCTTTTTGAATTAAATAAAGACATCTAAACTCATGAAATTAGACAATTAGCATGGTCAAAGTCATCTAATGCATGACAGGAATGCTGAACACGTTGCACAAACTTCTGGAGGCAATATGACTTGTGCAGTTGCATATCAAGCAGTTACTTGTTGAGGGTGTAGTCAGTACTGTATACCGGCCTCCCGCAGTGACCTTTGGAATGTGGAATGCATGGAATGCAACGCATGCTGTGTGTTACTGACAGCGTGGTGTGGAATTCTGACCTCGGTTTTCCCTCTTTCTTAAAAATGAACAGTCACTTTAGAGTATTTACTACCACAGCAGTGCATTTTGTCTTTGAAGTGTATCTTTGAAGGTCTCTAGCAGTATCAGATCTAGTTTTCAGGTCTAGTTTGATGCATTTTTTAAACCAAGATGCATTGAATTTCAATTTGTGCAGCCAGTAACTGACTACTGAAGCTTCTTTGCAGTGGAGCCCCATGCCGAGCCAGATTTTGTCACCCCTCTGGCCATCTGTATTCAGTGCAGGATTAACCTCTCGTACAAAAGAAACGAGAAGAGCCACTTCCCTCTTTCTGTGCATTGTCACAGTTTATCTGGAACTCTTTTCAGCTCAGCATGCAAAGCCCACTTCCTGTTAGCTCTGCGAATGACGTAATATTAACGACAGTTTCTGGAAAAAGTGCTTGCATTGCAGAGTGAACTTTTGGAGAATCCCTGGACTTACGTTGAAGTTGCAATATTACTGTATTTTCAGTAACAATAGTCAATTGTTGATAAGCAGAGTGCATATATATTTTTAATATTTGATATATTTAGACTAACTTTCCAAATTCTGGGTTCAGTAATGAGTCAGTAAAAGCTGTGTTTTTTTTAATCAAAGAATCACAATAATGGCTGCTGAAAATTCAGCGTTGCCATCAGAGGAATAAATTAAATTTTAAAATATATTAAAATAGAATACAGTTATTTTAAATTGTGATGATATTTCATAATACTAACATATTTACTGTATTTTTATTAAATATGCAGCCTTTGTGAGCATAAGAGACTTTACAAAAACATTAAAAAAAATCTTGCCGACCTTTTGAATGGTGGTCTATAATTAATATAAATAAAATTATTTAAAATATACTTGTGTTTAATATGAATATTAATTGATTGCATATGCAAAATACGCCTCATACAAAAACAAAGCTATTACAAAAATAGCTCTGAGGTGTAAGTGTGAAAAAACTGCAGTCACAGATAATGTCCAAATGCGAGGAGTGGCTAATTACTCAGATTGTTTATTCTGTAATGATATTGTCAAAAAGTGCCTACGTAGCTCAGACAAAGAGAAAACAACTATGTAATTTGGTTGTCTCTTTAGCTGTAATCCTGTTTTCTGCTTGTTTTTGCCATTTTGGAAAGAGTGAGACCTCTGTACTAGAGCACAACCAATCTGTAGTCACATAATATAATATTTGGTACATTCAGTCAAGCTTTATAAGATATTTTTGTAGTTTTTCATCTCCTGGCAACTTTAAAGGGAATACTGTTGTGGGATGTCAGTATAATTGCAAGATAGAACACAAAGTCATTCTCATAAACTGCCTGTATTTACACATGCACTAGACAGACAGCAAAAGAACAGACAGTACACTCTGCAATTATTATTACTAGCCTGTTTGCCTAATTTGTCTCTTGAATGCAAAAACTACCTGCATAGCCAGACAGTTAGCTGGAGTCTGCCAGACTTAGACAGTTAGCTGGGGCCGCTGAAGGTTTGTTAAGCCGCTGTGATGACTGCGTGATCAGGGCTGTAACCGTTGTGGATCATGCTGTCTCCCAGACACCTATACACACAGACGCCTGGCTGCGAGCCAGCAAGTCAGGGAGGTTCAGACGGCCTGCTGTGAACATTGTAAATATGCTTTTCAGCACATCCTCAGCTGGGTGAAAAAAGTTTGAGCAGTAACTCAACTGATTTTTGGAATTGGGTCACTGTGATTATTGAACAGCCTATTGTCTGAACGAGCCGTTGCAGAAAAGATACTTTACATAAACAGTATTTAGTGTCTCTCTCCTAGAACTGTCAGTTTGTACTTGTATGAAACAATATCAAAACACTATAAACATGATTCTACTTCTATGTCAAAATAGCATTAATGGAATAATACTGCATAAGATATGTTTGTTCGCATCTGTCTGCCTGTTTGTTTACCATTATTGGACTGAAATACTGACCCTTGCACTTCCAGTTAGTTTAGAGACGATTCAAAGCAACTCAACAGCAGGAAGTGAAAGCTAAGCCACCCTCTTGTTTGTCTCTCCTGAGCAAGCACTGTTAAAATGATCTGCTCGCTCAGACTTTTGGAGAGACTCACTGAATAAGATGACCTTTGATGACCTAAAATGATCAGGTGAACTTTGACCTCAGTGCTTAAAGAAGACAAGAAAGAGACAAAATAGGTTTGCTAACAGCTAAATAAACAGCTGAGACACTAAAAATTTTGTTACATTTTGAGTTAAAAAAAAAAAAAAAAAAATCTTGTAGCAGTGGTTCCCAGAACTTTACCATAAAAATATGGTTGCAATGTTACACATATGGGATGTAGTGGCAACTTACAATTCTCAACTTTATGTTATTAAATAATGCGAAGTTAATATTCCAACACATTTGAGCAAAACATTGTTTTAAAAATGAAATATGAATACTTGAATATGAATCTCTATGAATACTTTTTTACTATATTTTTACTTACATACATTGTCTTAACGTCATTTTTTGCAAATAACTTTTTTGATTTAATCCATTACCAAGTTTTTACTGTATCATTTTACCATCTTTTTTTTTCTCCTCTTGCAGTGTTATCTGAGCAAGTAACAATACTGATTTAACCCTGATCAAGTGAAAGGTGAGTTATACGCACTGGCATAAAATGTTTTCAGACTCAGAAGCATAATTTTAATGCAGGTATACGCTATGATCCAGATCTAATCATACATTAAAGATGCATTACAATGCATCAGTGCATTGCATTACAGATCTGATTAAAAGTCTGACAGTTATAACAGGTTTAAAGTAGTGCTGTCAATCGATTAAAAAAATTAACTAATTAATCGCACATTTTTCTAAAATTAATCGCGATTAATTCCACCTAACATTAAAGTTTTTAAATATACTTTTATATTGCAATAATTTCGCATTCAATCTTCAAATATACAATGTACAAACAACATAAAGACAGTATATTTTTAATATTTCTTTAATGACATCTTTTTTATGACTGAAGGCCAGCATCACTGATATCAATACTACTGATGTCTCTATAAAATAGTTTTTTCCCCTGAATATTTAACCATTGACTGTAGCCAGTCAGCATTACAGTATAATTTAGATCTATAAATTTTAACATTTATTAGACTTAACTTCTAATTTAAGTGAACTTAAAACAATCATCACATGAACCTATTATAATAAATTACATATTTAGCTACTTGTGCCCTTCAGCAGAAATATACAGAAAATGAATACTTACCAAACACTAAATTCTAAATTAAATATAGATGAACCCCTTAAAGCTATAAAAGTTTTCCTCTTTTTTTCTTTGGTTCTTGGATTAATAGGCATCATAGCAGCTGGTTATTAGCTTATTTGCCTGCTATAGCTTTAAAAGCTGCTGCTGCTGAACGTGACGAGGATCTGACATGCGTCTTATTTTCTCACAAATCTCTTTACCTTTTCTGACCCACTTCAAGTCTTAAAAGTCTCTACTAATGAGCGGACGAGTTGAATCGGGTGTTGTAGATGAGGGAGATAGTGCTGGGGTGCCTCAGGACAGTTTTTAAAACCATTTCAGAGACATGTTCTTAAATGTGACGCATATATAACATTGCATGCATGCACACAGTTTTAAGGCAGCTTTAATCGCCTTTTTGGTAACTTCATGCCTTAACTGACGGCATAACTAGGACATTGCATGCACGTAGTTTCTTTCGCTGTTGGATATGAAATGATACAGGCTACAGCGCGCGCCGGCAGCTTCGTGCGTGTATTTGAAGAGCGCGCGCTACGAGCACAGTATCTTTTCCGCCCTCGTTTGACTCGCGCGCATGGCGCGAGCGCGATTAGAGTTAGAGCACGTCTGAAACGTCTCCCGTTTGATGTGGTCATAAAGACGTTCTGCATCTAAATAAACGCAATCCTTTTCAAGAAAAAAGTGACAGCTGCAGCAGTTGCGAATGGGGTGGCCAACCCTAGCCCCGCCCCTGCGTTAATTGCATTAAATATTTTTAACGCGTTAATCAGAAAAAAATTAATCGCATGCGTTAACGCACTAATTTTGACACGACTAGTTTAAAGATAAAAATCTTTAATTTTATCTATAATTACAGCTTTTGTGTACTGTAGGCCTTGTGTTTTGACTAGTTCTTAAAACCTGTGATTGCCTTCCTTTCTGCCACTGTGGTTCTGACCCTGAGCCCTGCAGAAATATTAGGTTTGGCATTAACAGTCGTCTCTCTCCACCACTGCTGATTGCCTCCAGACTGATTGATTTCTGCAGAGGAAACAGGAGCCTAATAATTACTTTCACATATGATCGTGATACGTGGCTTTAGAAATGCTCTCTTGATTGATTTGTTTCAGGCAACGCCGAAGTTAGATCTGCTTATTAGTGGAAGTGACAATAAAACTCAAAGTGAAAAATGCGTTGGTTTGATCAGGTCTTGCATTTAGAGAATGCAAACAGCCTGTGACATTGATTAAAGCTGATAAACATTCTGTGTGTCTTGGTGAGGTGGACATTGCATTAAGTTGCCCCACTTTTGCAACCCACTTCATCTGATCAGGGCTTTGTGTGTGGCATTGTGTTTGTGCAGCGTGTGCTGTCAGATTACAGGCTCAGGGCTGACAGGCGCGTGCCTGACTTCCCACTGGCTCTGGTGCCCTCAACTTCTGCTAATCAATCAGTCACAGGAGGGAGTCCATGTGTTTCCAGCTTCAGTTTTAAGGCACAGAGTGACTAATGAATGAATCTCTGTTACCAACGGTAACCCTCAGTCAGACAGATATGGTGTTTCCTGAGTGAGAGACTATAGAGGAAGTGGAGAAACCACTGAGTGCTCTTATCAAGGTATGGTCTGCGCTCACTGGCATCACAGAAAATAAGCAGTCATAAAATATAGCACCACTCTGTCTATACACACAACACAGACAATAATTAACCTAGCAAATTATACACACTATTCACCCTAGATTGGAAAAATTCTTTGAAGTAGGCTCTAATTGACAAGTTATGATCGTGGCGACACACCTTTTGGCGTCGGTATGATAAAACCTTGTTTTTGTAGAATGAAGAGAGTGATTTGTATTGATTTTAATGTGGCTCCCTTCAGTCGCAGAAAGTTGCTATTCTTTTTTTGGTTCTTCCATATTTGCAGATCATTAATCTCCAGTGTCGTAAAAGGAAACATGCTGTGGTGGTGACAACAGGAAATGTGGGCTGTAAAGCTGTGTATGACATGCTCATGAGTTTATTTATCATAGGACCGGCCCAGTGTTTGCAAACAACGTCCCATTGCGTCAAGGAGAAGGGTGGGTGGATTGATGCACCATTAGAATTAGGTTAACGATAGTGGCTAATGATAATGGTTAATGATACGTGATGCACGTTCAACTCTTTATCAATTGATACCTGTTGTCTACTTTACCTGTATTGTCTAAAATAAGTGTGTCTGAACTTCTATACACTATTAAAAATAAAGGTTCTTTATTGGCATTCCATTTAACATCCATGGAATCTTGCTAATGGACAAAAGGTTCTTTTCAGAATATTAAAATATTCTTCAAACTAAGACATCTTTTAAGATCTGTTCGTTGAAAGGAATTTTGGGGAACCAAAAATGGTTCTTCTATGGCATCATTTGCAAAAACCCCCTTTTATTTTAGGAGTGTAGATTTGTTTATTTCCTATACAACCACTATCTTTGCTTAAGGACACTTAGGTTAAAATGTTATATAAATGTACTTTAAAATAAAATATGAATTGTACAAATGTGCGGTTCTGCTTTAGGGTATTGTTAAACAGACCTTGGCATTCAGTCAGAACTAATTGAATCTACTCTTAGAGATTAGCCCCTGGTTTCACAGACAAGTCTTAAGCCTAGTCCCAGACTAAAATGTAAGTCATAGCTGTTTCAGCTGAAAGAAACTTGCACTGACTGATCTTAAAATATATCAGTGCCTTTGTTTTGTCTCAAGATGCACACCATTAATGTTTTTGTCTAAGTATGTTTATAAAAATTACTTAAATGTCCTAATTGAACTATGGCCAAATCCTGGCTTAGTCTAAGTCCTGTCTGTGAAACCAGGCCTAGATGTCTTGTGAGTCTTAAAAGTCATGTGACTGCTTTGTTTGCTGTTGTACAAAAGTGGAGTGCATAATAACGCAGTGATGAGAGGGTCTTATTTTTCTTGGCCCTTGACCTTGGCTCAGCAGAGCACATGAACTCGTTAGTGTGTCAGAAAGAGAGGGTGACCCAGCTGCACATGACTCTCGTTCTGACTTCATGCTAGCTCAACAACATCCATGACCCCAGTTAAGCATGGCACGTTTGAAGGTTTTATGTTTTATATTGTGAGATTAACACTAATATTTTTTGAGTAATAAATTGACATCCTTTGTACATCAATATTTATTATTTGAAAAATATTTGAAACAAGGATTAAATGTTAAAAAAAATATTGGCTGCAACATTCAGGTGTGCGTTTATTCAAAAATAAAAATGAAATATTAAATATTTTTATTAAATATTACATTTCTTGCAAGCTACAACATTGTGTGGGATTTTATTTTATTTTATTTTATTTCTTTTTTGAGCTACAGTAGAGGGGAAAAACATTGTGACCACAAATTAAGAATTAATTCTCACATTTTATTGTTTAAACTGTTTAAATTGTGGCCATGTTGTACTAATTTGAGCCCTGTTTTTCTTAATTCATAGCCACAGTTAACTAAATTTAAAGGAATGTTTCACCCAAAAATCTTTCTGAACATTTATTTACCCTCAGGCCATTCAAGAAGTAGATGAGTTTTGGTTTACTTGTGGATTATTTTTATAATATATATATATATTTTTTTTTAGCAACTTTTCATTTTTGGGTGAACTATTCCTAAAAATGAGGGAATTAACCAGTACAACATGGCTATAATTTACCTAAAATGAGGTAACAAATTAGTAGGTCACAATTAAATTAAAACAAGGGAACAAATTTATAAAACATGGCCACAAATTAAGTTGTGGGAACAAATTCTTAATTCTAAATAATACCTATTTTTTTCTTCTGCATATATCTGTAAAACAGTGGTTTGATTTGAATTAGATAAAGTATGTATATTTATATTTTCTGTTGGAATAAATATGGAAAAGAATCTTTAAACCTGTTGATCAGCCTGTGATTTTCTTCATTTCATGATCTCAAAATAGCCTGCCCTATGAATATACACACTAAAAACATCATAATTCTAATGTGCTGTGTTCAGACTTAGACTATAATGTTTATGTCTGATGTCAAAACCCCACCATGCTCCACTTTTCGCTTTTCAGTGAATATTTGAGCCAGTGACATGCTCAAATATAGCTCAGTCTAAGAATAGAACATGCAGTCAGACTATTCATAGCAGTGGCTGTTACCTCAGTATAGCGAGTATCATTGTTAAAGGGCTGTGCTATTGCTGCCATGGAAATAAGAGCCTTCTGTTCCTGTTTTTCTTCTATTTTCTCCCTCCGGCTTGACGTCAGCGCAGCCCTGAAGTGCACAGCTCAGCCCAGCAACCGCCCAAGGTACGCACCATGCTTTAGTCATGTCTGTCTGCAGAGGAGTCCATCAACGTTGGCTTTGTGCACGTACGAGATCCTTAGGGCAGAAAACACTGTTTTCTCTCGGCCTTTTATAATGAAGAGACAAATATATCTGTCAGTTGTTAACTGATCCACCCCAGCCAAACAATGGCCCCTGCTGATGACTTCATAAAGTGGGTGATTATTGCTCACTAACTTTCTTCTCATCACCATTCTTGAATTGTGCCATTGTTTTTTGACCTCTTGTTCAGTAAGCGAACATTTTTTTGGCACAAAGACACTGTAAACACTGCCACATGTGAGAACACGGCTCCCTGTGAAAATATAGACATGCCTTTCAAACCCTTCCGTACGGCATGATATGTTCTCATGAAAAGACTGATACTCAGCCTGTGCAGATGTAGACGTCTCTGAGTCATCCGTATGACATTATTCCCTTCATATTACTAAAGTTGTAGTGGACTCATCCCCAGACGTCTTAGCTGGAGTTTAAGGGAATATAGAGTGAGTCAATGCAGTCTTGTGGGAAATCAGAGCACACCCATAGTTTTTAAGATGTGGGGTCTAACACGTGCAGTAAGGGCAGAGTCTTTCATCCAGTCTGCTTCACTGTCTGCAAAGTTAATGGGACAATTATCACAGCAGACCCCTCGTGCATGTTTTCTGTGGCCTGCAGGCCTGCAGCTTGACCTTTCACAGTCACCAAAGAAAAGGTCATTGAAGTCAGAGTGATCAAGCTATTTTTCCTTCTTTTTTTGGTCTTCTGAAGAACAGCACGAGTGTGTGACTAATAAGATATTTGTGCATGTTTTCATGTGAAGTCTATAAAGACATTGTTCTTTTGAAAGAAATATTACTTTATGACTAAGGTTATGTTCATACTGCAAGCCTTAGTGCTCAATTCTGATTTGTTTAGCTGTTCAGATTATTTTTTAAAGGTGGCCAATATCAGATTCAAATGTGAATTGGACACAGTCCCAAACTGAAAGAACAATAACAAGATGGCACAAGCATGCTGTAACACGGAAGTAACCATGACAGTATTTATAAAGTGATGTACCATGGAAGCCAGCGAGTTTGTGTGCAGCCGGTAAGAAGGACGAAGACGAGGATTTCTTTTTCGTTTGGTTTTCTCTCAAGTTTTGCTTGTATGGTGTTGTTACTGTAAAACTTACACTCAAAGGTCCCTCCATTGACTACCTTTCTTCAATATTAATGGAGTGAATATAGAACTACAGCCTTAAGACTGAGGTTGCATTGTAAAACATTCGACTTGATTTAGTACCAAATATGGTAAGTGGCACAAATCAAAATCAAAAAATCTGATTTGTGCTACTGTTACGAAAAACAGATCTGAGTCAAATATGTGCAAAAAAAAAATCATATTTGTGCCACTTTAGCCTAAGCCACTTTGTTTTTTAGCTGATGGGCAGTATTGGAATCAATCAGTGAAACGGAATTGCTAAGCAGTTTATGATCTTGTTGTGATTTGTCTGGCGGTAGTTTCTCTTTCATCCTTTTATGCAGGAAGATATTAAAAAGCAAGTGCAGAATGTCTATCTGCAGAATTGTGCCCTTATGTACATTTTGCACCTCTTGCAAACAAACCCTTGTGTTTGCGAAACAGATAAGGAGCCTCTTACGTTTGTACACATTGTGCTGCGTCTAGGCTGCATGATTTATGATGCCGGAGGGGGAAAACAGGTGTCAATATGTGAACAGCTATCTTCTTGGTAATAATATTTTCTTTACCCTTAATCAGAACTGTCTGTTGTCCCACAGAACAATTTAAGTCCCTTTCTTCCTTATTGTTGTGCTTAAAATAACATGAAATCATAATACTTGACTATAAGGAAGCAAGAATATATTTAAGTAATTTGTTTTTGTTATGAGCTCTGAACTGAACTCATGTCAGGGCATGTGACACATTTTAGAATGTCCAACAAGTTGCACTTTGTTTTTAAACATGGCATACAAAAAACACAACAGGAACTGTTCATTTTAAATCATTAAGCATAAAATTTATTTCATAAGAAGAAAGTAAACATTTGCAAATTTATAAATAACCAAATATATTATTTGTTTTGAATGACATCAGTGTTAAGCATAAATAAAAATGAAGACAAATTCAGTTTTTAAATAGCAGTCTCTTTTTAAGGCAGAGCTTCTTTTCCTCTGTAGACCCATCACAAAATTGTCAGGTCTGAGTGATGTGTTATTCATTCTCTCCCCACGTGGAGTACAAAGTGCGGCCATACGCCGCCATCCGGATCCCCTAGCATCCTTGCTGCATCCCTTAAGAGGTACAACAAAGTCCACCGACCACCCTGGTGCTCCTTTGGTCCCTCCAAAGGACGACACCACCGATCATGCAATATGAGGAACGTGGTCGAATGTCTCTAGTATCCTCTGACACATAGAATTCCATAATCATGGAGGTGGAAGCTCCATAATGGACTATTAGACAGTCCCCTTGAATTGATGAGTATGTCCTCATGACGGTTGAAGGACGACATCAGTATTCTGGTTCTCTTCAGCACATTTCTGTGCACGACACCTCAGCGCTCTTGCAGGGCAATGGAGGGCACCCACTGGTTCCTGCAACGGCTTTCCTTGCAGTAACTCCCCACTTCGTTCAGCTTGAGATGCTCGGCTTGTGGGTTCTATGAGAAGGAATGAAATATGATTAGTATTGCATATCTTTGACAATAGCTTGTTTGTTACTTTCCCAGTTTGTGTTAAAGGTGTGAATTATGGTGGGGGTGGGAGAGTGGGTGTCTGACAAGTAGGCCTACAACAAGTCTTTATGAATAGTACACATACATTTCCAGAGAGTTTTAAAACATTTCCACTAGGAAAGTTAGTCATTGTACATACTGCCATACTGCTAATATAAACCGTAAGCAACAAGCTCATGTTCGGACAGAACATTGGCAAAACTGTCATTCTTCATTCGAATATATATTTATGTACCACAAAAAAACGCTTGTGTTTTATTTTAAAAAATGTTCAAAGCTAGGCCTAGTTAACGTCGACAAAGCTATATGAACAAACCCAAATGTTATACTGTACGTGTATTTGTAATATGCTTAAAAATACTTACAGTTACAAGTATGCAGTGGAGGTCTCTTGGTTCGTTAGCGTTGCTGTCAGTGGAGAGCGGTTCTCCGAGAACCTGCGCTAAACGCCTCATGCCCGAGACGCGCACGATGTTGATGTCGATGTCGCAGCAGAAGGCTTGGATGAGCGTGAAGTGGATCTGAAGCGCAACATCATTCTCGTCCTCCTCATCGGTCGCTAAAACGCAGAGGACCACGCTGTCTGGATCCCTGTAGAAGTTATAAATGCGTTTAATTTAAAATGCACTTAGGTTTTTACAATTTGCTCTAATGCATATCACTGAATTATATTTTAGATCGAATAAAATACTTACGCATTCATGAGCTGTGCAGACTCGTAGACTCCTACTGTCAGACAGTTTTGTCGTTGTGCAGCTACTAGCAGCTCCTCGAGAGCTTCACTTACAGTCTCCATTCTTAAAGAAAAAAAAAGTTTTAAATTTTGAAACCCCTTAATGAAAACAAATCTTTTTGAGACTCGTTCGTTTGACATGATAAAAAACAAGTCACTTACTTTCTGTCAGTGCTGTTGCATCCAACAACTTCTTCCAGAGTCATGTTCGTCATTAAATTATATAATCCAGAAATCGAAATTTCCTCCAAATAATATAATTCCAGTGAATATGGCTATCTTTGATGGCAGTAGTAATCCACAGAGATTTCGAGTGGTTTCTCTCTCGCACTGCTCAGATACTTCTCTCTACGATACTGTCTCGACTCGTGTTTGAAGTGAAGCTGTGGGAGCCGGAGTTTTTATAGCAGGCAGTAGCGTAGTAGGCGTGGTTGAAACTGCAGCCGAAACCTCATGCTAATTGGCCCCGAAGGTTTCTATGGAGTCTCCTATTGTTTGAAGTATTGTGTCAACTGCAGTTGTCTTTAAACGATCAAGGGGCTATTCTCCATAATGAAATCCTGTAGATGAATTTGTTAAAAATGAAAACTCATGAATATTGATTAATAGTTGCTTGTAGATGAACAGTTTTTTCGTTGTCAACTGCAACAGTTTTTAAATATTGTTAACCTTTTAAGATAAAAATAATTATTTCATATATTATATAATAAAATAGATGCATTTTATTTATTTATTTTTGCATTTTGCACGACGTTTTAAAACATTTAATTATTTATTTTATCTAGTTTATTTTGCAGTTTTTTGTGCAATGGCTTTTTTGTGCAAAAGACGTATATGTTTGCACATTAAATAATCATTAAAAATAATACATCATAATATGAACGTACATACGTTAGACTTACATGCAAACACATGCATTCAGATAAAAAAAATGGTTAATTAAAATCATGTAATAAAATACATGAAACCTCATTATGCATTAGGCTACTTAACCGTCTATTGACTCAGATGAGAAATACACGTTTATTAATATTTACGTAATTCATTGCTTGATGCAAAAGTCATCCAATTCTCATAACTATTTTGAAAAGCATTTATGAAACAGTCACGAGCCCAACTGTCTTCTTTGTCCAGCGCTCCATCTGGTGGCAATTACTGTACCTTCTCATGGAGCCCCGTTCACTAGGACAGGAACATGTGCGGGCATGCCATGGACCTCAGAAATTAAGATGATCACAAAGGTATTCATTCGGTGATTACATCAAAACTAATAACTACATTTAAAATCACACGAACTTCGGTTTCAGTGAAAATGGCCAGATATCATACGCTTAATCTGTTCAGCTTTAATGTTATGTTAGTGGTAATGTGTTACAACAAAATAAAGACAAGCTGTGAATCGATACATGGAGCAGAGGATCACTTGATTGTTTGAGGAAAACCATTTTGCATGATAATAATGAGCTCAATCAGGGCTGTCATGATTACATCAGTTGAAAAAGATTAGTTTGACAAAGTTTGTTGGACCATAAATCAACTGTTGACAACGTGTTTATCATCTTAATCCTTTATCAAGTAACATTAATAGCCCTATATGGCTTTGCAAACATATCGTGTTAGCTAATAGCTCTTCAGTTTAGTAAAAGACCTTGCACAGAATGATCACAAAGTTAGTAGCCTATTGTAAAATAATAAAGCAATAAATAAGTCTGACAATTAAAATCTTGTAGTTCATGTACACAGTTTAACTACATTTTGATATTTCTTAATTCTTTTGTAAATATTAACGCACTTGATTAAAATATTTGAGAATTACTCTCATTTTGTTATCTATACTTAAGCTATTTCCTGTGTTTTGTAATCAATATCTATCCTATAAGTACACAAATAGGCTAAATAAATTGAACTCAAGCACTTCAATGTGCTTTCACAAACTGTACATGCACACATATACAATATGATTGTATGTACTTAGTACTTAGTTTAAGAAATATTAACATGGGATTAAAATGACAGGAGTTTTATTTCAAATTTTCCGAGTTAGAAATACTCCACCACTGTTCTCTCATCCCAGACATCCATTGCCTTTGGGTCTCTGCCTTACAGGTTGTCTCATTAGTACCTGAAGAAAAGCCACTGACCCTGGTTACTCTTTAAACATGCCCCCAATCATCTTTTCCTCATCGCCAGATCAACGCCAATATTGGACTTGACCCACAATCATCCAGACCATGCAATCCTACGGAGTTCGTCTGTCACATATCTTGAGTAATTTATCTGTTCATTTCAGTGCTTTTATTTAAAAATGATAATGAAAATATGTTTTTAAATGATTTACTTGATTATTTACTTGGAATATCAGCCCAAAGGTCCACACAATTATTTAGGATTTTATTCGGAGGTTTGTCAACCCCTGCTGTTGTGTGAAAGTATTGCATTGATATAGGCTAATATTAAATAGGCTATAGATTTTTCGGTTGCACTTTATTTTACAGTACGTGCACTTACACGTGCTTACAGTGTACTTACAATGTACCTACCTAAGAAAGATAAGGTAAGGTACTATAAGATAAGGTAACTACGTGGGGTTGGGTTGGGTTAAGTTTAGGGGTAGGTTCAGGGTTAGTACCTAGTTATTGTAATTACTATAATAATAAGTATATAGTATGTATATGAGGAACAGGACTGTGAAATAAAATGCTACCGATTTTTCTTTAAAAAAGAACAACTAAGAAATTAAATAACATTTGAAATAACATCTACTCAAGTAACCTAACAGATCAGCATATAAAGGTAAAAACAGAGACAATAAATTAAAGTTTATGAATTCAACTATTAATAAGTAGGCCCTTTATCAAAATTATAATAAAGAGTTACAGATTTACAGATACACATTCAGCTTTTGGAGGTTCCTGGGTTTTTGGGTGGTAATTTTGGGTGGGGTCCCTGAGTCTGTAAAAGGAAATCCCTGTTTTATAACAGCATACAAACATAGGCATAAGCAGATATACAGAATACATTATGAACACAAACTGCATCTGGATTATTAGGCATTTTGCTAATCTTTTTCCTCACAAACTACAAATATGAGAATATGGCCTCCTATGAGTTTAACGTGTCACTGAGGGTCGTCATCATGAATTTTGTAGCAGGTGATGTTGAATCCATTTATAAAGAGCAGCTCTTCATCACACCATGAGACCATTGACCATCTTCCGCTGTGGGGACCAAGGAAACTTGTATCAACACCATGGTTAGTGGACGGATCGTCCTTATTGCTGCTGCTTCTGCCCTGTCCTTTATTCTCACAAGCTGTGATGACTCACTTGACAGTCGCTCTTTGGAGAGTGCCACAAAAACACAGGAGGAGAACAATTTGGTAAGTTATGTATTTTACCCTCTCTTTGATGATGGAACATTGGAAAAGATCTAATTATCTTGAATCATCTCTGGAAATGGATCTAAAAAGTGTAATTATTTTACAGATAGAGGCACTGCAAGAGGTTCTTGAGAAGTTAAAGAATAAACAACTGCCACAAACTGGAAAAAAGTTTAGCCTACTTCCTTCGGTAATGTAGCATTTCACACAAATGGAGAGCATTTACATTCTTTTTTTCAATTCTACCCTCATGTAGAAATTATTTTGGTCATAATTAAGTAATTTCATTCTCCGATAGGTTTTGAGTTTTAGGTATTATTATAAGTTCGTTGCAATATTTCACATTGAATTTAATCATTTACAAAGAATATACAGTACAGTTGACAACAGCATGAGTTTGTATTGTAACAAGTTAAATGCATGGAAACAAAGATGTTAACATAATGCTGTAATGATTTTACAGATACTCAGATGTAGGCTACCCATGACATCATGAACTGCAATATGTGTGTCTGTTCATGTACTGATATTACACTGACCATTTCATTACTCATATGTGTACTGTACTTCTTTTTATCTAAAGTGTGATGCAGGTGAACAGTGTGCAGTACGTAAAGGTGCAAGAGTTGGCAAGTTATGCAGCTGTCCACAAGGAACATCATGCCACTTTTTTGTTTTGAAATGCCTTTAATAAGACAAAGATTATCTGGGAAAAAAATCTACCATTTTCCCTGATGCCGTTTTGCCTTTTACTACAGACATTGCAGTTCATTTTTTTTCATATTACTGCTGTGTAAAATGGATGGAAATTCAAAATAAAGTCATGAACTACTGAATGGTTTACTTGTTTTGCTTTGTTTTGTTTTGTTTTATATATACATACACAGGTGCATCTAAAAAAATTAGAATATCGTGAAAAAGTTGATTTTTTTTTTCTGTAACTTATTTCAAAAACAGAAACTTTCATATATTCTAGATTCATTAAATGTAAAGTAAAACATTTCAAAAGTTTTTGTTTTAATTTTGATGATTAGAGCTTACAGCTCATGAAAGTCAAAAATCCAGTATCTCAAAAAATTAGAATATTTCCTAAGATCAATCAAAAAAAGGATTTGCAAAACGGAAAAGTTCAATTTATGTAAAGTTATGTTTAAAAGTATATATATATATATATATATATGATTTACAGATCACTATGATTATATTAAATGCATTCCTTAAACAAATTACATATTGAATGAGAATAGTGATGCATGCAACAAGGCGATCTGAATACCGACTTCGATTGGTCAGCTTCAGTTCCATTCAAATTATCCGCCTGTTCCTTCAATAATGCTTGATTGTTTGTGTATTACATCATAAGAATAACTTTCCAACATGGCGTCGGGTCTAACTGCAACGATGGAATCGGAGGACCTGACAGCCCATCCTGGATTCAGCAATGACAAATACTCAATGTTGATTGTCATCGGTGCGCTCTATAGACCGCATATACTGGACTATATTGTGGTGGAGATTGAACGAGGTATTGCTTTTTTTCATTTTGGATTTAGAAGAAATCAACAATATATTACATTAGAGGTTACCATTATCTTTCGTATCTGTGTGTTACAGAACAGGTTGCAAGCATTCTCGATATTTCATTCTTTGATGTGAAGATTCACCGGTTGCCTGGTGAATTGAGATGGCTGAAACACAATCACTCAATGTGACTTATTGCGCCAGACAGTATCTCTCGCCTTCAGCAATACATGAAAATTTTTATGATTATTTTTTTATGATTATTATAATTATAATTTTTAATAATTTTACACAATATAGTTCCACAAGCGTTCCTACATACTGTATACATCAGCGTTTAAAGCTATAGTGCTTATTCTGGGACAATATCCGTGCAGCTGTTCCCTGCACTGCAGTGTTATAGCATCAGATAGTAAACATCAAAAATAGCCTTCTTGTGCATCAGCCTTTCCAGTATGCTTAACTACATTTTTTTTTTTTTTTTTTTTTTTGCTTTACGTGTTGATTAGTATGTGATAATATAGAAATGAAAGTGTCGTTTAAGTCATGACGTGCTCTTCAGGGTGCCCAACAGTTTAGACACGGCTCTGCGTGTTTACACCCACCTCAGCGATCGTTTTTTGCTTGCATGTAAGTTTTAGTAGCCATCATTAACCTGATGAGAATTCAACCATAATCTAGTAGCTGTGTTTTGATCTAGCTGGTCTAAGCTAGCCAATTAATAATCATATTAGACCAGCTAAAAACCAGATACATGCTGCAAAACACAGCTACTAGCTTAAAATGGATTTTCCTGCAAGACAGTCTAACACATTTCAATATCAGTAACAGAAAAGTGATTTTTAATTTTTTTTTTTTACCATTAATGTGACTACAGAAGGTTTTAACGACATGTCAAATATTGATAGATGTGTGGGCAATCAAAACACTGTGAAGAGCTTGTCTCCATGGTAGTGATCTGGCAAAAATGGAAATTTGTCTACAAAGAAAGATGATTAACAATTCACAGTATAATTATATGAAAGCAAATATGGAGAAAAAAATGTTTTATTTAAGTTTTGCTTCACACAAGAGTAATTCGTCAGGTTTAAATGTTACTTTGAATATTACAATATTGCTTTAGTTTATTGTCAGTCCACCCCTTCCTTCCTATCTACTGTATATCAGGAAATTTACCTGATTTAACTGCTATGCCAACACTGTTAGATGTTTTCTTATTTCAGTCCTTGCAGTGAAGAGTTGGCTTATTTTTTTGGTCATAAGAGATGAGAACATGCTGTTCAGAGGTTTTTATATTTCATGAGTACAGAGACCAGTGCCACAAAATGAGGCTTTTTTGAGGGCTAGTCAGCAAACCATCTCATTTGTCTCTGAAATGCCACATTGTGTCTCACATGATGTTTCAGTTACATGCTGACTGCAGTGCTTTTGCTCTGGGGGGTTTAGAAAGCAGTTCATTCAAATCAACATTCATTGTTTTTGCAATAAACCCAGTACATCAAGTGTCAAAAAATACATTAGCACGTGTTTTGATGTATTGAGTTTGTATTAAATTTTACATATATTTGCATTGCTTTAACACAGGTATCCGTGCATGGGATGTAGACCTGACAGTGTGTAATTTGGATGAGCAGCTGAAACTTTTCGTTTCTCAGCATTCTTCTTATCAATCCAAAGACATAAGAGGTAAGGGTCGCCTTCTTTTGGGTTGGCAGTGAATGACATGAGCTTCAAGTACAATAGGCTACACTTTTAAAGAACATTGCGTAATCTTTTGGAGCCCATTTGGAGCATGTGATATATGTGTGGGATGCGATCTTATGAATTAACAAAGAAGCAACTGTGTAATTCAGCCCCAGCACAGCTCCATGTACAGTATCACACATGCACAACTTTATTCCAGTAAATAACAGAATATGGTCATATTAAGCCAACCTGATTAAGCAAATATTAAGTTTCTAGACATCCGAAAATGACAACTGGCATATTCCTATATTAAAAGAATTATGGATCATTCAAACACAAGAATAGCAGAAAATTAACATTCATGCATTAGATTATTCAGAATACGCTGATTACCATTTTTACAGGGAAATTCCAATATCCAATGAGCACGTAAATCTATTTTGAAATAAAGTCTTAATATGGACATTTATTGGAAAATGATGTTTATGTAAATCGATTTCTTGCTTAGTTTACATGTAGAAACCCAATAAATATCTGTTCATTACAGCCACTCTAATGTAAAAATACAGAAGTATGTTTGTTTTACTGTGAGAGAATCATTAATTTATTATCATTTTAATATTTATATTGTATAATGAGAACTTTCTAAACTGCACACAGTTGCAGCTTCTGTACAGATTCTATTATTTAGTAAAAGTTGTAGGTTGGCTAATTTGCTATTTCAGTAGACACAGCAGAAAGACAGGAAGGAAGTGCTTTCTACCAATTGTTCAGACTTAGGCTGCTGTTGGAAAAACAGCAATGGAACATTTTGTTGCAGTAGTTCTGAAAGTGATTTTGCTGACAAACTATATATAAACATTTGGAGCTCTAATACTCAGGGAAAACTTTTTAAATTTGCATTACTCTGGTAGAGAATTGACTGTCAGCATCAGAAGACTGACTCATGATTTTAAAAAAATTACAGCATATTCAAATATTCAAGTTCTTGCATGGTAGAATAGTGCACAGTTTTTTCCACTTTAAATCTTAGTGCAGTTTGTTTTGACTTATTGTACATTCCTTTTTAAGATTAGTAGATTAATAATGCATTAATGTTTGCTATTGAGAAATGCACATATGCATGGCATATTTGTGTACTTGTGTATTCTGATTAATTCCCTTTTCAATTTTGTCTGTCTCCCAACAATCCCATCATAGGTCAGAAGACATTTCATTTCAGTTCAGATGTACTGGACATTAAAGTTGTAGTAAATCCATCTGAAGGGTTTCTCTACTCTGAGGTGTGTGACTGAAAGACATCATTTCTTCTCTTTCTCAATTCCATTTGTTTGTATTACATTACAATCAATAAATGACAAGGGTCACATTACATATGTTAAGGCTAAAATTATACAGTGCCTTGGCGATATTAGACACCATAACCAATTCAAATTGTTGAAACTGATTAAACTCAAAATAATATTTTAAAATGAATGATTGATGAATCTCTCATTTTTTGATTAAAAAAAAAAATATATATATATATAGATAGATAGATAGATATATTTGTGTGTGTGTGTGTACTGTATGTATACATACTGCACATTTGCAGTTTTCATACAATTTCAGTAGTTAGTCTTTCATACAAGCAATTTAGTCTCCATTTTGTAATACTTTGTAGAGGCACATTTGTACAATAATAACAGATTGAAATTTAATTTATATGTAATATGCATATATTTTTTAAAATAGTTAAATATACACTGAAATATTTTTGCAATTTACAAATATTTTTGTAATTAAGGTCCACAGCTTGATATCTTCCATACCTCAACACAAATTGCTGGTGCTCACTGGACAGTCTCTTGAGGACTCTGGGGATCTGGTCCTGCACACAGGCCAGTTCACTCCAAATGATTTCACACAGATCTTTTCAGATGAAGAGGTTTGTAATACTGTAAAATGTGTATGCCAACATGTTTAACTGTCCTCACATTAGCTATGGATTTGAAAAACTATCCATCTTTGTATATAATATGACTTTTATAAGCATTCTTGCCCTGTTTTCTGTACATTTCCAACAGATTCAAGCTGTGTCAAATTCTGTTAGCATACATGGCAAAGCAAACCTCACCTTAAGCTGCCCTAAAACTGGAAAATGGAAAAACTCTGTGCTAGGGAAGCACAAAATACATGACATTATTGACATTAAAGTGAATCCTCTAATGGTACTACCGAAAATGGGGGGCCTTCAAGAGTTCACGGACCACCTTTTTGAGTCCTCAGAGCCACAGTCTCCATTTGACCTCTTAGAGCCTCCTGGCACAGTGGGATTTCTCAAGCTATGCCGTCCGTGCTGTTATGTCTTTCCTGGAGGGAGAGGTGACTGTGCTTTTTTTGCTGTCAATGGCTTCAATGTTTTGGTCAATGGTGGAGCAGATGCACGCTCTTGCTTCTGGAAGCTCATCAGGCATTTGGACCGTGTTGACTCAGTGTTGCTTACACATGTTGGAACAGACAACCTGCCGGGAGTTAACAGCCTGTTGGAGAGGAAGGTCGCAGAGCTTGAGGAAAATAAAACTGACTCACAGGAAAAGGAGCAATGGGCGAAGAATCTAATCTCTCCAGAGCTTGGTGTGGTTTTCCTCAATGCCCCAAACAGACTTAAAAAACTTCAGGGTGATCCTACTGTACTACGAAGCAGTGATCTAGCAGCACTTATTTTACAGCATTTGGAAAAACTAAAGATCTCACCAGAACCACTTTTACGCAATTCAAGTGGCTCCATAGAACCAGTTGTTCTGTTCCAGAAAATGGGAGTGGGATGTCTTGAACTTTACATCCTAAATCCAGTCAAACGTAGCAAAGAAGTAGAGTCTTTCATGAATAACTGGCCAGATAATAGTTCCAAATCCAAGAGTTTAGATGGCCACCTAACCTCTTTGGTCTCTATATGTGCTTTGCTTGTTTGGCATCCTGCTAACCCAATGGAGAAAATCATCAGAGTTCTCTTCCCTGGCTCTACACCACAAGGAAAGATAATGGATGGTCTGGAGAGACTAAAGCATCTAGAGTTTCTCAAGCGGCCTGTAGTGTGCTCCAAAGATTTTGAAACATCAAAATCAGAAAAGAATCCAAAAGTTGCAGAGAGTCAGGATAGTCCCAAATCTGGTAAAAATGAATCCAGACCAAGCAACGGTGCTTCCAAAGACCGAGCTCTTCATGGAGATCAAGAATTAAAAGACAAAACCAAAGGCATAAATGGGAATGATCCAAAAAGTGAAGAAAAGCTGAAATCTGTAGAAAGCAATCTGAAACATAAACCCTCCAGACTAGTTACAAGAAAGGAGTCTTTGAAGGACAGAAGCAATGAAAAAACAAACATATCAGACTCAAAGAAACAAGAAAATGGACAGAAAAAAATGTCAGGTAGCAAGGATTCTTCGATGAGAAGACCAAAGTTAGATAGCAAAACTGAAGAGAAAAAGTCTCTTGGGAAAGATATCAAGAAAACCTCCACAGGATTACCGAACTCAAATAAGCCTGGTAATGTAAAAAATGAAGCAAAATTGAACAAACAGGCCAAGGACAAAGCCAAAAACTTTAAATCTAACAAGGAGCAGCAAAATCAGAAGTTGTCAACAGACTCCGAAGATGTAAATCGTTCTATGTCTTCTCCAGAAGATATGACGGCAGCATTTCTGGAAATGGACCAAGAGCAACATGAATTACTTGTCAAAAGGCAAACCGTTGACTCTGGGAACCTGAAAAATGTCTCGACGGATAGTATGCAGTGTAGTAGCATAGTAAACCCTAGCAAGGCTGAAGCATCTGCAAGACCCTCTGTCAAAATAAAAAATGAGTGCTGTGTGAATCTAGACCTCACTCCCCTTGAATATACTTTACTTGATGGTGCTGTGAAAGGTAATATTTCAACAAATGGGCCTGAGGAAGTTTGTATCAGTCCTGATGAAAAGACGTTAGAGCTAACATCTCCTAGATCAGGTCCAAATAGTGCTGGTCATACTCCTTATCACTTGTCACCTGAAGAGACTTGGGCCTCAAAAGATCATGGTAGCTTTGGGAATAAGATGTGTCTTGATTCAGAGAGCCAGCAAATGGGATTATCCAAGTTTTCAGAGTCCGGATGCCCTAAAAGTAACCAAGAGAGCATCTCGACTTCTTCTAAAGAGAAACATTCTAGCTTCTTGTCTCTTAGCTCTTTCAAGGATATAATGCCTGATATATCTCCCACTGTTACCACCACTCACTCAATGCCTGCGGAAGTAAGTTCACCACAGTCCACTGAGGTTGATGAGTCATTGTCAATGTCTTTTGAACAAGTGCTGCCAACAGTGAGCGAGTCCACCAACGAAGACGAAACATCCTATACCAATGGACACCATGTCAGTTCTGATTTCAAAGTAGGGATGTCTTTGTCTTTAAAGAAGCCTCACACCCAGAGGGCACCTCACGATGGTCCAGAAGGGTGTCCTTCCGGACCTCAGGGTCTATTGTTTGATACTACCCATGATGTTGACCTCTGCTTGGTCTCTCCATGTGAGTTTAAACATTTCAAACCGGTTGGTGATCAAAAGGATCCACTCTCACCAGGTTTTAGTAACACCAGCCCATTGAACCTTTCTGATGATAGTGACCATTCCCAAGACGCAGCTAAACCTCTTCCACCTTCATGTTCAGGTAATAAGGACACTCATCCAGCTCAGGAGACCCCTCTTACCTCTAGCAGTGATTATTTCCCAATGGCAACAGACTCAGATGTACATCCAGGTGTAGAGGATTGCCCATCTATTTCAGCGGACGGACTTCTGGATTCTGATGAAGAAGGTGGTGTCCACCTGCAAACGCAGAACCTAAATGATGGTTTGAATTCCTACAGAGGACATCATCCTTTGCCGAAGGATCCCCCACCTGCACCTGTGAAAGACTTACCTCCTCTTCCGCCTCAGCCTGGGGCCTGTATGCCTGATCCTGTTAGCAGTGTAAAGTCTGCAACAAAAGGCAGAAAAGCTGCAGGAATTACGCAGAGGTTAACATCTTCTAGTGTTTCAACACAAGGCACCAAAACCAGAGCTGGAAGTCAGGGTACTTCTGTTAGTGGCTCAAGAAGCAGCTCAGCAGGAGACATAATGGCTAGTCGTAGCACAGGCTCCACTTCTAAAAGATCCTCAACAGCAGGTTTGAACTGATTTTACATTTTTCATTTTTGTATGCAAGTACATATATATTTGGCATTGACTTGTGTCTTGATTCATCAACAGGTAGCAAGGTTGGCACTTCAGTATACTTGGACCTGGCTTACCTTCCGTCAAGCCATGCAGCTTCCACTGTTGATGTTGAGTTCTTTTGCCGCTTGCGATCATCCTGTTACATAATAAGTGGAGATGGCGCCCTCAAGGAAGGCTTGATGAGGTCCATTCTGGATGCATTATTAGAGGGAAAATCTGTATGGCCTGAGGACGTGCCGGTATGTATGAGTAGATATATGCAACAGAATTCAGATTAGGTGCACTACAGAACTCTGGCCTCTCTATCACAATCTGTGGTTAATATATAAAAATGGAAGCTACTTGTAGAGCTTTTTTATGTCAAGCCACTTTCTTATGTTTTGTATGACTCTTCTACACGGATAGGTATACCTGTGGTTGCCTGAGAACACCGTATAACAACATATAAAAAAATAAAAAATTCTGTAATGCACCTTTAAAATATACTAATTTTTAGGGGGATACTGTCACACACTTAGTCTGTATTACCTTCCAGGTGACGCTGATTCCAACATTTGAATCACTGATGATGCATGAGTGGTACAGGGAAACCCAAGAAAAACAACGTCAACTGGGCATTACAGTCCTAGGCAGCAACAGCACTGTGGCTATGCAGGAAGAGACATTCCCTGCTTGTAAAGTAGAATTCTGCTAGATGGACAGTAATGACACATTTACCATTTGTGCATCCCATGCTTATTTAAAGTCACACATGCACATTTTTACCACTGTAGGTTTGTATGTTCTTGGCAGATGCTTTATCAAACAAATATTGTGTTGGTAAAAGATTCCTTAGCAGGTGGCTCAGGCCTAAAATACACAGTAAAATCACAAGTATTAAATCAACACCCATAGATGTATTTACTCTAGGAGTATAACTGCACTGGTTATATCATCACGAAGAGTACTTACTAGATTCCCACTTTGCACAAATATTCGTAATTAAATACTGCAAACTTTAACATAGAGTTCAAATCATATTGCATTGTCACATTCTAACTGCATGAAGACCACTACAAACAGTCATTCAGACAGACAGACAAACAAATAAATTACACAAATTAGCAGTGCTAGTGGAGGTTAGATTAAGGATGGCACAGATATTTCTATCAATTGTCCATACAGATCAGATCACACATGATTACAAAGAGAGCTATTTTTATACTTTGAGATTTACTTTGTTTTGGGCTGCTCTTAAAGGATGGTATTTAAGCCATTTCCCAGTCCCTTTGACTGTTTAGGGACCAGTAACTTCACACTAAGTCACACAACTATTGTATGAATGCAGTGCACTATAATAGAATATCACTACGAAATCTCTAGAAATATGATGGCATGTAATGAATATTTTAGTTCATCCCATTTGGAAATGTGATAAGTGGTAGAAGTGCCAACTGCTTGACACGAAGTATACAGTAACTTGTAACTGCAGTGCAGAGGCTGTAATATCTATTGTATGCCTACTGTTTCTGTTAAATACTGACTGCTGTAGGGCATACTGGCCTTTATTAATTTATTTTTAGATGCATCTCCTTAATTCAGCACTATAAAAAGAATGTCTCGTAAGTTTGTGGGGTGCAAAAGAATTTTGAATCCATGTATTGCTATACTCACATAGAGGAAAGTGTGTATACGTATATGTAATATGAATTAAATGAATTAAAAAATTAAAATGTCATTTTAAATGCTGTACTGATTCTTTGCCAGTATGATAAGATAAAACAAACCCACAATGCACTGAGACATGATTACTGAAAAAAAAACATGGATAGAGTTGACAGAAATAATCTAAATATATTTCATTCAGTACTGAAAATCAACAATAAAACTAGTTCAAGGAAATTAAACTGGACTGTTTTACCAAATATTTATGTGTGCAGTGTATTTTTATGCATATTAGAGTACATTAGCTTAATGTAAACTGCTAGCCAGCTCGTTGTGATAGCGAAGTCCAAGGCTCACCATCAGCCAAGTAAGTGTTTTAACATAGATGAAGCACTTTGAATATATTTTTCAAAATCTCAAACAGACAAAAGTGCTGACTGCCCATGTAATGCTGACATACTAGCCCTAATTCGAATCGGTACATCCTAATTTAGTATTAGTGTTTGCCGTGGCCGTATCCACCCATGATATCTGGACTGAATTTAAGTTTGAACATTTCTTGACAGGTGTGTCCATGACACAGTTGACCAACGAGATCGACTGCAGGGCGGGGTTTGCGCCTAAGGTTTGCGGAAAAGTTACGCATTCTATGGCAAGCCGTTTTAACATTTAATCTATAAGCCGCACTAGTATCTAATTTAACGTTACTGGTACCTATTTTTTAAATACTAGTATCTTTTCCATTAAGTACTAGTACTTATTCTTTAACCACTAGTGCTTATTCTTTAGGTACTAGTGTCTTTTGTAAAGTTACTAGTACTTGTTCATTAGATACTAGTATTAGATACTAGCAGGGGCGCCGTAAGGGGGGGGGGGGGAAAGCTAGGACGATTCTAAGGGCCCGACTAGGGGGGGCCCCCGAGGGGGAAACGTGATTTCTACTGAGAGGAACGCTAGAGCCCTGCATTTCAGCCCGGCGGGCCGACTATTTTACGCCCCTAGGGCTGGGCTTCGGCCAATTTTCACATCATAGTTCAGACGCGGGACGGGCCTCGGGCCTGTTTTAGGCTTCTCCTTATTTATATATTTTAGACATCCATCATTTAGTGATGAAAAAAATTCCCGCGCTGGTGGAAACAACACGAGACCGTGCCGCGACTGAGAGCGGCTCGAGGTGTTTAGTGTCCCGCAGCAGCAGCAGGCGCGCCGTCAGCGCAGCTGAAGAGTTCTGCTTCAAATACACGCAATAAAGCTTGCCGTAAAGCCCCAGCAAAAGTAATTACCATGAATGTGTCC
>JAFVLL020003023.1:0-17287 GCA_021397915.2 Tor tambroides | reverse complement strand
GGCACAATCAACAAACCAGAGCAGTTGCCTCAAAATAGTAACGCGCCAACAATGCGCCTGAACACACCTCGTTTTCAGAACAGCGCGCCCATGGGCGAACAGAAGTGCATTTGCTATTTAAACAACATGACGCTGGACGTGAAAATGATAATTGCATTGGGCTGAAACTAGCAAAAAACACTTGTGTTGCACCTGGCGCGTATGATAGGGCCCAAAGTGTGTATTTTTTTTACAAGAATTAATTTAGATTATTGAATAATATATGAATATGACAGCGTTTATACATTAATCACTGAATTCTTTCTGAATAAGCAAATTATTTAGCACCACAAAAGTACAGTGGTATTGTCACAGTACTCCACATATGTATTGTAGCTGATCTAGTATTTCTCAGTATTAGCTTGTTTGTTCAGCTAGCAGTCGCGTTTCTTTTCTGCACAAAGAAGTGAGGAAACATTACCGAAGGTTTTGCTTTGAATCCGGCTGTGCGCTGATAAATACTTGTTGCTGTGGTTTTAATGAAAGTTTGCTGAGAAAGTCTTTCAAGCGTTTTCAGATCTGTTTGCGTGCTGCGAACGAAATTAAAACAATTAAGAGTTGCGCTAGCCTTCATAATCACAATGTGGTACAAAACAAGAACTATATATTAACTCGAGGGCAAAATATTTAGAAAAAAAACACAATACATTCTATTTACCACTTTAGCTAGCCACCAAAATTGCTAACTCGTATGCTAGTCACTGTCGCTGTCTTCAAATCGCAATGCTAATTACCATTAGCCATGTGTTATGGTCATTCATGCTGACAGGAGAGTTTAGTTTGTTCACATTTATGTACTTGCTGACCTGTTACTGTTGTTGTTTAAAGTAGTTGCGCAGTTAATGTTAACATTTCATGCTGCTTTTTAGTTTTTTTGCTAGCCCATTCGGACGAGATGATCTCTATGCTGTCAGTGTGAAAGAATCTCAAGCAGGAAGTTGTTTGTTTGTTTGTTTTTAGGCACGACAAACATTAGCCATGAAAACAGGAAGTTAGCCGCTATGTGTGACGGATTAACTTATCACATTTGCTAAACAAAAACAAACACGGTGTAGCTACAAAATGCGTACAATTGTATTATACACACGATAAATGAGAACTAGCATTATCAGTAAATGATGTCTGAGCTGCAGCAGAGTGATAGTCATGCTAAAGTTATCAGTAATGCTAGCGTGTAACCGCGAGATAATGGCGTTGATGCGATGCGTGCGAGTCAGACTCATTTCCAGGAAACTCAAACCTAATGGTTTTTATTCTAGTGCTGTGCGTTTGAATGCTGTTGTGTGTGTGTGATGGGATTAGCACTGATGTGGACCCACTCCACAAACAGGAAGTTAGCATCTGCGCTGAGGACATCGTAGCGGTTCTATGAGTCTCTGAAGGGATCGCTAAGCTATGATTTGGGCCGCGATTTAATGACACTCGGGATGTGGGAAGCGTCTACACCCAGTGTGTGTTCAAGAATTTCATGTCAAATTGCTAGTTTGGCTAAATAATTAGCTGTGCTTGCTTAGATTAGCATTGTTAACGTTTATACTTAGAGGTTTGAGGGTGATAAAACAGCAAGTAATCCATTCACAATCACTTTTAACATGATGTAATCATAGCAACATGCTAACAAATCACTTAGCACACTTTAGCATAGCATAGCAGTGTGCTAGCAACCACTCAGAATGACCTAGCATTGTGGCTGTTTTGTGTTTGGTTTGTTGGCATCTAAAGTTAGTGTTGTTTTGTTCTTGTAATGTATGGAGATGTAGTTTTGTGCTTGCACTACATGCATCTGGATGTAATCAAGGCTAGCGGCTTGCTAGGAAGCTTTTTTTAATTTCGCTCTCAACGTCTGGCTTGTAAATGGCTATCATGATTATTTAACGTTCAGTCGTTCCTTTGTTCTGCGTGTGTGTGTAATTACAGGCCTGTCTACGCTTATCAAACCTCCCACAACAGCTTAACGGCTAAAACAACATGTCTTAAGGCGCTTGTACTCACTGCTATTATGCTAAGGTTCACAGATGCTAACTTATGGCCTACATTTCAAGTTAAACAATTTAAACCAGTTTAGATTGTTGCAAAACCAATACAGCCAATAACTGCTGGTGTTTTGCACTTTTAAGTCACCATATAATTGACATTATCGCAAAGCACAATGCTGTAACATCTTTCGAGTAACATTATTTTGAGTGTCGAGGTTAGCTAGTTTCACGGCTAGCTTCTTGATATCATGCTAATCTCACGAAATCACAGAGTGTTTCTCATTAATGTCTTGATATAGTGATCAAAACCAATTTTACTTTCGTAATGTGATGTATTTTGGATATAAATTTGGAATTATGACGACAAATTCACAGAGTGGCTAGCTACATGCTATCATGCTAATCTTATAAAATCACAATGTATCTCTCATTAAAGTCTTGATATAATGATAAACTCAGTTTAATTTTGTAATGTGATATGTTTTTGCATGACAACAAGTTCACAACAGAGCAGCTAGCTTCTTGCTAACATGCTAATCTCATGAAATCACAATGTATTTCTCTTAAGTCTTGATATAGTGATCAAAACTCATTTTACTTCCATAATGTGATATATTTTTGGATGTATAATGATAAATTATGATAAGTTGGCAACAGAGCGGCTAGCTTCTTGCTAATATGCTAATCTCATGAAATCACAAGGTATTTCTCATTTAAATCGTGATACAGTGATCAAAACCAATTTTACTTAGGTAATGTGATATATTTCTGGAGATATAATTATAAATTATGATGACAAGTTTGCAACAGGGCAGCTAGCTTCTTGCTAACATGCTAATCTTATGAAATCACAATGTATTTCTCTTTTAAGTCTTGATATAGTAATCGAAGCCTATTTTTGATGTATTTCTCAATCTATAAAGAGAGATTATGAGGATATGTTCACAACAGAGCAGCTAGCTTCTTGCTAACATGCTGATCTTATGAAATCACAATGTATTTCTCTTTTAAGTCTTGATATAGTAATCGAAGCCTATTTTTGATGTATTTCTCAATCTATAAAGAGAGATTATGAGGATATGTTCACAACAGAGCAGCTAGCTTCTTGCTAACATGCTATACTCATGAAATCACAATGTATTTCTCTTTTAAGTCTTGATATAATGATCAAAGCCTATTTTACTTTCTTAATGTGATGTATTTCTGAATATATAAATAGAAATTATGATATGTTCACAACAGAGCAGCTAGCTTCTTGCTAACATGCTATTCTCATGAAATCACAAGGTATTTCTCATTTAAATCGTGATACAGTGATCAAAACCAATTTTACTTTCGTAATGCGATGTATTTCTGGATGTATAAAGAGAAATTATGACAGCAACAGAGCAGCTAGCTTCTTGCTAACATGCTAATATCATGAAATCACAAGGTATTTCTCATTTAAATTGTGATACAGTGTTCAAAACCAATTCTACTTACATAATGTGGTGTATTTCTGGACGTATAAAGAGAAATTATGATGACAAGCTTGCAACAGGGCAGCTAGCTTCTTGCTATCATGCTCATCTTGTCACTTCAGTGCAATCTTTAAACTTTTTTTAATGAAAGTCATAATACAGTGTTTCACCCCACTTTTTCTTCATGATAAAATGTATTTCTGAGTGAAACTGGATATACATTGAAGTAAAAATCTGGTTGGTTTGAATTTATTCGTGTTTATAGCATGCTGGTGGCTTTTTTTTCTTCTCCTTTGGATTGACATACACTAGCAAATTGTAAGTAAACAGCATCAGTTTTATTTTCATGTTAGCGTTTCCTCCCAAATCTTTAGCGCATGTCGTCAGCTAGCATGTAGATTAGATTGACCACCAGGAGGGGCTGCTGCGCCGCTTGACCGCGATGCCCCGACATCTTGTTATTGAGTTATAATGAGTTCCTTAACTATTTATCTACTAATTTATTTATGATGAAGTTGTAGTGGCGTGTTTGCCAAGCCTGGGAGTCATTAAGGGACTAATTAGTGGAGTTTTCGTGGCAGCCATGTTTGGTGGCGGGGAGAGTTCGTGGCTTTTCTGACAAGCGCTTGCTCTCTTCCCTGGGTGCCGCTCGTAACATCGGGGCGCTGGCGCTTTTCCAGGCCACCTGGTGTGCGGCAGAGCTGCGTGTCTTCAGGGCAGGTTAAAACCTGGCGCTGTGCTCTCTGGAGCTCTGGGGCTCTCATATACACGAGCCGCAACACGCCGATGCTCCTTTTCAGATGCGGTGACAGCTGTAAGTGACACTGTGTGGATCACATCTGCTGGGTCACCGCCGCTCCAGGTGCAATGGTTACTGGCCGCCAGTGTTGCCAACTGCTTTCAATTGAAAGTAGCTAAAACCAGTAGCTAAATGTCACTATATGACATCATAATGGCAAATTTACTGATCTATATAAAGATGAATAGAGCTCAGTGGGCAAGATGAGAACTTAGATAAGGTTTGTCCAAGTAGTTGCTATATTTGTCCCTAAACGTTTGAAAAAAGTCTCAAAAGGCGTGGGGAAGTCGCTAAATCTAGCTACCAAATAGCTAAATTGGCAACACTGCTGGCCGCTGCTGTTATATTATGCTGCATTCACGCCATGTCGTCATTACCGTAAATCCGAGATGACAACACGTGACATTCAACTCGGTGCTATTCACGTCCTCTGACTGGAGATTATTACAGCGACAGTCAACAAAACGAAACCCGCGTGAAAGAATGTTGAGAACAACAACAAAATAATAACAGTATGAACACTTGCATAATGTTTTTATATTATAGTACACTATATATGCATCTATTTTCCCCCACATGAAAAAAAAATACTATAGTAATTTATAGTAAATACTATAGTGTTTTTGAACCATACTATAGTAAAGTACTTGAATTAATTTGTTGTAGTAATTCTATAGTTGCTGTGGTAATATAACAACTATAGTAATATAAACAAATGACTTTACCCAATACTGTACAAAATTTTCTTCAACTATAGAGTATTTTATACTACAATACACTTCAGTTAACTGTAGAAAAAAAACTAAAGTATACTACAGTATTTATTACAGTTTATCAGTTCACTGTAGTTAATATTACAGTATGCTGTAGAATTCATTAACAAAGTGTTGTAAATACTATAATAATAATACACTTTACTATAGTATGGTTCAAAAAATACTATAAATTACTATAGTATTTTTTCCTGTGGGTTTTTAGAGCAGTAATAGCTTTCTTTGAAAGCATCGCCATTTTTCAGTTCACAAATTGAAATTACGAGTTCAACGAGGACGTGAACGCTTTTTACAAGTTGGTATCTCGTAATTACGGTAATTACGATATGGCGTGAACGCACCTATATACTCAGAGACCATGACTATGTTTCGTTAGGGTTCTTAAAAACGTTGCTTTCTGTATGTTTTTAATTTGGGGGAAGCTTTTGGCCTTTAAAAAAAAAATGTTAAAACAATTAACCCATAAGAACCCGGACCAATTTATCCTTATAGGAAAATTATGCGGCATATAAAACAGACCAAATGGACCACTTATAACATGTTTCTGCAGTTGTTTTTGAAATACAACCCCTCCTTGAGAAAGATCTGTAATGCTACATATATATGGCATTGGGTGTTTATGATCAATTTTTAATGTTACATATACACTGAACAAAAATATAAACGCAACACTTTTGTTTTTGCCCCCATTTTTCATGAGCTGAACTCAAAGATCTAAGACTAAAGATCTTTAGTACACAAAAGGCCACAAAAATACACAAAAGGCCTGTTTCTCTCAAATATTGTTCACAAATCTGTCTAAATCTGTGTTAGTGAGCACTTCTCCTTTGCCGAGATAATCCATCCACCTAATTATATATCATTAAATGTTTCATTATTTTAATATTATGAAAATAAAATATATGCATATAAATATATGAAATAATTATTATTTGTTATTATTATTATTATTATTATTATTATTTATACATTTTTACATTTAAATTATTTATTATTTTATATTATTATGAAAATAATATAAAATATAAGTAAAATATGTGCAGATAAATATATAAAAATAGAAATAAAACAATTTATGTAATTTGTGTACTGTATGCAAACTGTATAGTTTTTTATTTTAATATTTTATTATCCAATTTATTATATATTTTTTATATTAAAAATATAAAAAAATATATGAAGCAAATATATAAAGATTCAAAATAATAAAACATTGTCATAAATGAGAAATACACTGTGAATAGACAGGCAGACGTATGAAGATGTGTGTTATTGATCGGCCTGCGATCGATGCGGATGCTGTGTGTCATTCAGACTCTGGCTGAAAACAGCTGATCTTATCCTTCACTCCGCTGACCTGTGCTTAGCACTTATTGGATGGTATATTTCAGTGGACAGACAGATATTGTGCGTCTGTCTGCGGCGCGTGACTGATGTCATCTGAGCAGCACTCGACTTCAGACTCAATCATCTGGACCAGAGAGACTTTCAGCAGAAAATCCTGCTGTTTCTTGTGTAAGAACCTCTAGTTTACCACCAAGTGAAACAGCAAAACTGAAGAGCTGCTGATCAATACATTAATATTTTATTATTTTATATTATATTTTTAATTTTATTTATTATATTTTTGGTTTATTTAAAAATTTTGTTCTTTATTATATATATATATATATATATATATTTTTTTTTTTTTCATTTTATATATTTTTTTGTACTTTTTATTTTTGTTATTATTTTATTTTATTATTTTGTTGTTGTTTTAATTTATTTCATCATTTCATACTATTTTTATTATTTTACCTTATTGTTTTTATATAAATTTTCTTCTTTATTTTAAATTCATTTTAATATCATGTTTTATTTAATCTTAATCATCTTTATTTCATCTTAATTGTTTCCCCTTTTCCTTTTATGTTTTTTATTTTATTTTATTTTATTTTATTACTCTTCAATATGTATTTTATACTGCTTTTATTATTTTGTTTTATTTTATCCTAATTTATTTGTATTTTTTGTTTTTCAGTATTCTTTTATAATTGTTCTTTTTATTTTTATTTTTCTTACTTTATTCTATTTATTTATTTGTTTGTTTGTTTTTATATTTGCTGTTTTATTTTATTTTTATTTTATTTTTATATTTTTATGTTATTACAATATTATTTTTACTTCATTATCTTTTTTAATTGTTCTGGGTTTTTTTTCTAATTACATTATTGTATCTTATTGAGTTTTTAATTTTAATTATTTTATATTTACATTTATCGTGCTTATTTTTATGATTTTATCTTATTTATCCCATTTGTTTATTTTTTTCACATTTTCTTCTTTTGTACTTTTTATCTTTATTCATTTTATTTTTTTATTTTTAATATTAATTTTTTTTTTTTTTTTTTTACTTTTTAATCTTAATTAAATTTATCTCTTGAATAACTATTTGATGCAAGTCAGCATTAATAGCAAGTGAAGCACCATTCTGATAGCTAGTACACATTAACAGTCAGAATAAAATGGAAAAACAAATATGTTTACCGAATGTGCATGTTCTCGGTTTCAAAAGTAAACAGACATTCAATAAGCATATTTATTTTGCCATATTTTCTCACACACATCCGTTTCCAAAGACTGACCCCCCACTGCTGCTTTCTTGGATGGGGAACGCATTGGTTCTCCTGCGGCGAGCGTCGCATTAAACGCTAATGACCCCACATTATCGACTGCAATAATCCACAAAGCTAAAACGAGCGCATGTCATCTGTCCGCAGGGCTGAATATTAATAGTTTTATCCAGACGATCGCCACAGGGAGAAAGTGACCTGAACGACCCTCTAGAGACGCACAAGATTCGGAAAACTGTCCTGATCCTGTGAGCGAGAAAAGCAACCAATGAACATTATTTTTATTATTAAGAAACACTTCAAATCACTTTCACCAAAATGAGGTGCATTTGAGCTCTAGGTTGGCAGTTCACTAGCATTTGTTATTAATTAGGACTGAATATTTTAGTTTTATTCATATATATTATTATTTTTTTCTTGTTTTGTACATGTAATTTTTTATTGTAATTTATTTTTATTTTTTTATTTAATTTAATCATATATTTTATCTTATTTATAATATTATTTTGTCATCTTATTTTAATTGTTTTTTATATTTATTTTTTAAATATATTATTTTATTCTATTTTAGTATAAAATAATATAATATAATAATAATAATAATTATTATTATTATTATTCATGAGTTCAGTTATGTCGGCACATCATTCATTTGGACTTTGAATATTTATATATTATTATATTATCTATTTTAATATTTTGCATAGATATAGTTCTGTTTTATTTTTTATATTTATTAAATCATTTAATTTATCTTTCTGTTGTATTTTTCAATTTTTTTTCTATGCATTTATTTATTTTTATTTATTTATTTATTTATTTTTTCAATTTTATAAACCACTTTCTTGTGTATGAACCTCGATTTATTTATTTATTTATTTATTTTTTGAGGGTGAAGCTTGTCATTTTTGGTTCTTTAGTGGCTCCAGTAGCAAAATGTATAGCTTCTCATCAATTATTTTATTTTATTAGCTTGTTTTTTATTTCATCATATTTTTGGTTTTATTTTTTTTTACATTTATTAGTTCATCCTTTTTTTGTTTCACTTTTCTTCAATTTCTAAAACATTTTATGCAGCACTTTCTTTTGTACGAAATTGTTTAAAAACCTCGAAATCTGACTTGATCGGTGTGACCGAGAAAAAGCAACCAAAAGTTTTTGTTTTTTTCGTACTGTCATGCATAAAAATTCACCAAAATTAGATATATTTGAGGTCCAGGTAGTTTTTGTAACAAAACTGTCTCTTGGGTTTAATCTTGTTCTTCTGGACGTATTTCAGCGTGCGAGTCCGGTTCTGTCATTAATTAAGACTGTGAAAGTGGCGTTAATTCACAGGCAGCAGTATAAGCTCACTCTTACTACACCCCCATGCGTGATTACGGAGCTCATTTGAACAGATTAAGTGTTTCTTCCGCTATGTGGCTTTGGGACTACAAACGCTTTGCTCACAATAGAGGAAGTGCTTTCGCGAGGTGAGGAGCCGTGTGTTGCTTTATTTTCTCTCACAGTCCTGACCAGGCTTCGTTAACTTCCTCCTGAGCTCATTGTGTTTTCACATCAGACCTTTGGCTAGCAAAATGTTTTCCTCAGATACACTTAGTGACATTAGGCCATATTTACAGTCATTTCTTAACAAATATCCTTGGTTTAATTTGATTTGCCAGTTGAGTAGTCATTTTTTCACAGTCTTTGGTTAAAATCAAACAATTTTCCCTTTGTAAATACACTGCACTTAAAATAACATTGCATTGCTAGCTAACAACAGCATTTATGGCTAGCAATGCCATTGTTAATGTTACATGCTGCTGTAACAGCGCTGGAGCTTTAAATCGCCATGTTAGTGTATCGCAATCAAGTCGAGTCCCATGCTACATTATTTCGCCATAAATATTTTTTTTCGCTAAGAAAATAAACAAAAATGCTGATGTTGCTCATTCATGCAGCTCTAGTAGCGCTAGTCGCGTTAAATCGCCATGTTAGTGTACCGCAATCAAGTCGAGTTCCATGCTACATTATTTCGCCATTAAATATTCTTTTTCACTAGGAAAATACGCAAAAAATGCTGATGTTCTTCATTCATGCAGCTGTAGTAGCACTAGTCGCGTTAAATCAAAATGTTAGTGTATCGCAATCAAGTCGATTTCCATGCTACATTATTTCGCCATAAATATTCTTTTTCGCTACGAAAATACACAAAAAATGCTGACGTTGCTCATTCATGCAGCTGTAGTAGCACTAGTCACGTTAAATCAAAATGTTAGTGTATCGCAATCAAGTCGATTTCCATGCTACATTATTTCGCCATAAATATTCTTTTTCGCTAGGAAAATAAACAAAAATGCTGATGTTGCTCATTCATGCAGCTGTAGTAGCACTAGTCGCGTTAAATCACCATGTTAGTGTACCGCAATCAAGTTGAGTCCCATGCTACATTATTTTGCCATAAATATTCTTTTTCACTAGGAAAATACGCAAAAAATGCTGATGTTCTTCATTCATGCAGCTGTAGTAGCACTAGTCGCATTAAATCAAAATGTTAGTGTATTGCAACCAAGTTGAGTCCCATGCTACATTATTTCGCCATAAATATTTTTTTTCGCTAAGAAAATAAACAAAAATGCTGATGTTCATTCATGCAGCTGTAGTAGCACTAGTCGCGTTAAATCGCCATGTTAGTGCATCGGAATCAAGTTCCATGCTACATTATTTCACAATAAATAGTCTGTTTCACTAGGAAAACAAAATACATAAAAATGCTGATATTGCTAATTCATGCAGCTGTAGCAGCCCTAGATACATTGAATCGAGGTATTAGCGAATCACAATCCAGTTAAGTTTCATCCTACTTTATATCGCAAAATACATTATTTTTCTCCAGGAAAATGTCAATATTTTGTTGATGTTGCTAATTCACACAGCTTTAGCATCGCTAATTGTAATCCAGTCGAATCCCGCTCTGTTGTTTTTCAGTAAATATTCTCTTTTACTATGAAAATTTGCAAAACACTAATGTTGCCATGTAGCTGTAGCAGCAATAGTTGTGTTAAATTGCTGCATTATTGTATCGCAATCAAGTCAAGTCTCATGCTACATTATTTCTCATTAAGTATTCTTTTTAATTAGGAAAATGCATTAAAATAAATGCTGATGTTGCTAACTCATTCAGCCGTGGCAGGACTAATTATTGTTTTTGTACTTGGAAAGATCAAGATGTTGTTGCCAATGTTATGAATTCATTCAGCTGTAACAGTTTTAGTTACGCTAAATTGGTGTATTAGCGCACAACAACCCAGTCGAGTACCAATCTGTGTTATGTCTCAGTAAATACTGTTTTTTAAGGGAAAATGTCAATTTTGTTGCTCAATCATGTTGCTCTAGCAGCGCTAGTTGCGTTAAATCTGCATATTACCATATCAAAGTACCGTCGAGTCCCATCCTATAATTTTTCTCAAATCTCAATATATTTTAACATCCTGCAATAGCAGCGCTAGTTACGCTAAATCAGCAAATTCTAAAATTAATGAACAACAATCCAGTTGAGTCTCACCGAATATTTTCTCAGTTAATATTCTTTCACTACAAAAATTTCAATGCTGTTAGCATTAGTTGCGATCAAATGGTGTATTAGCATATCTCAATCCAGCCAAGTTCCATCCTGCATTAGAAATTGTCAATATGTCAACATTTTTCAATATCCTGCTGTAGCAGCATTAGTTGCGCTAGATCGTCTGCAATATTTTTACGTCATTCTCGTCTTTCAGTTTCTTTCCAGACGACAGTCGTTCTTTTCACGCCATCGTCTGTCTAACACCAATACAGTAGTTACAGTAATAGCGTTTACCTAATCCCGCATTAGCCAGCTAATTCTCATCCAGCAAAAGTATTCACCCCCGCAATTAAACGCTAACTTCCGTTTGGATTCCTGTAGCGCAGACAAGCACAGAAACAATTTGGGCCGGTACAGAGCGATCCGCTGGCAACAAGACGCCGTCTGAACTGGGGCTACATGGCAGTTAGCCTGTAAATACACCATGACTAATACGCACGTAATGGAAAGCAAATCTGTTGTTGCACGAGATTATCCCACAACCTGGGTTCAGCGGGACGCCGAGCCAACAAACGCCAACCTCACGCTGAGAGGAGAATATCTGTGACCAATCCACTGAGTATCTGTGACTTGTTGTCTTTAGCCCCAATTACAAGAGTTGGCCAGATATTTTCAATATTCATTTCCCAGTCTTGCGTGGCAGTCGTCATGGAGCCGTTCCTCTGGAGAGCCAAACAGGAGGCGAGACGCAGATGGTGCCATCTTATCTGCTCTGACTACCCAAACACCATCTTGAGAGACATCCACTTGATTTCTCCTTCCTTTCTCTCGGCATTACGAGATGAAGACGTACCGTATCTCTGTTTTCAGGTGGAGGGGAGGAAATGTTTGCGTGAATCTTACGGCAAATACTGAACAATCCACAATAGGCCTCTAAGCGTACAAATCTTGTGTAACATCAAAATAATTAATATTACTTACATTAACAAATGTAATAATAATAATAATTTATTATAAAATATTGAGACTTGTTTTCAGAGACTGTATTTTGTATTAAGTTTGTTTTCCTTTCCACTTTTTGCAAAGTTTTTTTTTTTTAATGCTTAAGACAAGAAGCAACAGTTTGCTGATAGACTAAATTATATATTTATAATGTATATTTTCTAAATACATAACTTAATGTCTAATTTTATTTAGCTTCAAGTATACGTCTTGTTTTAACACTGTTTAAATTATTTTAATTAAATTAAAATTAAAAGCAGTAAAATATTAAATTAAATGTCAATTTAATATCAATTTGCTATATATATATATATATATATATATATATATTTTTTTTTTTTACCCAGAGATATTTTTGACAGTAGTATGTTATTTTTACTTTGTCTACTGCATTACTAATTTACCATACTATTATATATTTTTAATTTAGGAATTCATTGTTATCAGAAATAAATAAATAAATAAACAAACCAAGCTTATTTTACTTTATGCAATATATAATTGCTTATTTATTTTGTTACTAATTTATTAAACTATGCACCATACTGTTGCATGTTTAATTCAGTAATTTCTTATCAAAATTAAAACAAATAAAATAATTTTTAAAAGTCATGAGAAAAACAAGCTTCATTTACTTTATGCAATGTATAATTGTTTTATTTTTGTTACTAATTTGTTAAATTATTGACTGTACTATGTTGCATATTTAATTCAGCAATTTATTATTAACCTAAATAAAAAATAAATGAGGCTTAATTTACTTTATGCAATATATACTTGCTTATTTTTTTGATACTAACTTAATTATTATACTATGTACCTGTATGTATTATGTTAATGCAGCAATTTACAATGATCATAAATTAAAAGAAAAAAAAAAACATGATTAAAAAAGGGTTGATTTAATTCCTGCAATATAATTGCTTATTTCTTGCTTAATTTTGTGTTCCTAATTTTGCTTCCCACTGGCATTTGATTTATATTTCTCTCTTCTTTCTGATGTGAGTTTGCAGCATGTTGTTCTCCTTGAATGTCTCGGTGATTTTCCAGAGTACAAATTGAGATCCCCTGTGTGATGAATGGAGTCGTCTGGATAATGAACGCAGGTGTCGCGACAACTTCCATTGTCCCGCTCAGAGGAAAGAGATGGTTTCAGTTACATACCACATGACTTTGTTTTTATCAACCAAAGCATGAACAATGGAACATAAGTGAATAGCTTTCACTTAAAGTGACTTTCATTTACTACATTTATTCACCGCTTTCACGCCTACCTGACAATTAAAGAACAAAAAGAGACGTTCAGCTCCTGAACTAAACGAATAAGCTCAAAAGCTAGTATATCTAAATTAAGCTTATTCTTTTCAAGCACCATTTTCCATTGGGTTCTTGACTCTCTATATGGTTCTTCATAGAGTTGTATACGGCTCATTAAAGGTTCCTCAGAGCAGAATTTGGTTTTCTGGCTTCTTTGAAGTGCCAAAACATTCAAATGTTCTTTGAGGAATCTACACAACTGTCAGATCTCATTTACAGCCAATCAAATGTGGCATGCTAATGGTTGGCATCAATCACAATGGGATTATTTCACACAATCAGCTTCTGAACTACTTCATATAAGATCAAAACCTGATATTACATCTAAGAAAAGGTCAGTCTTTTCAAACGCGATTTTCATTGGGTTCTTGAGTCGCAAAACGGTTCTTCGTGGAGATTAAGGCTCATTAAAGTTTGATTTGGGGTTTTGGGCACTTTAAAGCACCAGAACATAAAAAAAAATTGATGGTGGAACAAACGCAACTCTCAGATTTTTTTATTTATGTTCAATTAAATATGGCATGCAAAGGGTTGATGTCAATCACGATGGGATTATTTCATTAAATTACAGGAATAACATTCAAGTCTGTTTTTTTTTTTTTCTGCTAAATATCTAATTTTGTGTTACTTCCAGAAAAAAAAGTCTAATATATTTGGAACAACATGATGGAACCATTTTGCATTGGGTTTTTTGAGTCCCTAACAGTTCTTCGTTGCTTTTAAAGGCTAATTAAACTTTCTTCATATCAATATTTGGGGTTTGGGGTTCTTTAAAGTACCAGAATTTAAAAAAGGTACTTGTGGAGCCAACACAACTCTCAAATTTTATTTACGTCCAATCAAATATGGTGTGGCAAAGGTTAATGTCAATCACAAGACTATTTCATGAAATTACAAAAATAACATATATTTCAGTCTGTTCCTTCTATTAAACATCTAATTTTATGTTTCATCCAGAAGAAAGACCATCAAACTGGTTCGAAACAACATAAAGGTGTCTAAATGATGACAAAATGCTTGTTTTAAGATGAACCAACTCTTTAAATCGGACATAAAATGTAGTTTTGCATTGTTCTTGAGTTGCTATTTGAGTTTTTTAAAGGCTCATTAAAAGTTCTTCATAACAATATTTGGGGTTTTGGGTTCTTTAAAGCACCAGAACATAAAAAAGTTGATGGTGAAACAAATGCATCTCTCACATCACATTTACGCCCAATGAAATATGGCGTATGAACAGTTTGCGTCAATCACAATGGTATTATTTCACAAAAATACAGGAATAGAGTTTTCAAGGCTCATTCAGCTTTCTTCTTATCAATATTTGGGGTTTTAGGTTCTTTAAAACACCAGAACATATGTGACCCTGGAGCACAAAACCAGTCTTAAGTCGCTGGGGTATATTTGTAGCAATAGCCAAAAATACATTGTATGGGTCAAAATTATTGATTTTTCTTTTATGCCAAAAATCATTAGGATATTAAGTAAAGATCATGTTCCATGAAGATATTTTGTAAATTTCCTACTGTATAGGAAAGTATATCAAAAATGATTTATTATTAAATTATTAACAAACCACACATCAATGGTAAGCTTATTTATTCAGATGTATAAATCTATACACTTATGACTGTTTTTTTTATTGGTCCATGGTCAGATTTTCAAATAGTTGCATCTCGACCAAATATTGTCCTATCCTAACAAACCACACATCAATGGTAAGCTTATTTATTCAGATGTATAAATCTATACACTTATGACTGTTTTTTTTATTGGTCCATGGTCACATTTAAAAATAATTTGTGGAACAAACCCAACTCTCAAATCTTATTTCCATTCAATCAAATATGGCGTGCAAAGGGTTGGCATTAATGTCAATAGGGTTATTTCATGAAATTACAGGATCAGAGTTTTTTAAAAGCTCATTAAAGGTTCTTAAGATCAGAATTTAGAATACATGAGTTTTTAAGGCTCTTTAAAGTTTCTTCAACATCAATATTTGGCAATTTGGGTTATGTATAAAAAGAATTTGTAGAAACAAACACATCTCTCAAATTTAATTTAGATCCAATCAAATATGGCGTGTGAAGGGTTCATGCCAATCACGATGGGAATATTTCACGAAATTACAGGAATAGCAGTTTTTTAAAGCCTCATTAAAGGTTCTTCACAACAGTATTTGGGGTTTTGGGTTCTTTAAAGTACCAGAACATTAAAAAGTTTGTGGAACAAGCGCAACTCTTAAATCTCAACATTTTGCCCAATCAAATATGGCTGCCAAAGGCTGGTGTCAATCACGAAGAGACAAATGACAAAACTTGGTCTAAATATTGCACAAAATTACAGGAATGATAACATACCAAATTTCCATTTGTGTTTCTTCCAGAAGAATGAATGTCAAACAGGTTTGGAACAACATGACGGTGAGTAAATGATGACAAAATGCTTGTTTTACAGACCATTAACTCTTTAAACAGAATATTAAATGTCTTCTGTTTTTTTTGTTTTTTTTCCAGACCAACAATGGTGGCTCGACACTGTTGTTTTTTTTTGGAGATGCAGTAGCTTATCTCAAGCGCTCCACTGGGAGATGCACAGATCCAGAACGAGAGCGATCAGTGCGGAAGAGCGACGCTCCAGCCTGGACGACGGAGGGTTAAGCGGTCTGTGCGTGGTTTCACGCTGGTGGGCGATGAGCGGCGTGCCAGCATCTCCAGCTCCATCTGTGCTCGTGTTACAGCGCTGACAGCTCTCCAAACACACGTCGTGCGTGGTCAGTGAAGCTTCACCAGCATGTGATTAGAAGTTCATTCTGAAGATGATCACATACTGGTGGAAGGGCTCTTAAAGTAACTATTTATGACATTTTAACTTGAAGTTTTTGGTTGCTTCCTAAAAAAGTTGCTTCCTGAAACTTTTGTTTGTGCAACAGGTGAAAGTCACTCCTGAAGAAATATTTTTATACTAATATTTTAGGTTTTTGAGGTCAGTCACATTATGTAAATATCAGATCCTTAAAGTCAACATGATCTTTAAATCAAAATTCAGCTCACAACCCATAATTAATTCCATAATGTGTTATTTTTCCATCGTAAAACGTAACATCATATAATGTATTTTATATCATATGACACACATTTGTTATAGTTTATAGTCATATTTTGTTATATTATTATATTTCATTGATATTTTTACCACATTTGATGTTTATTTTTTAGATCATGTTTCAAGTTGAAAAAATGTTAAAAAATAAAATAAAAATAGAAGATGAAAAACTTAAAGTAACTGAAAATTATATGTGGAAATTGGAAATTGACTGAAATAACTAAATAACTAACTGAAAATAAATAAATAACTTAAACTGGAATAAAAAATAAACCTAAATGTTAATGCGACATAAATGAACAAACAGAAGTGTTTTAACAATTAAACTAAAATTAAATTAAAATGAAAACTGAAAATAGAAAAATATAATCTAATTTAAAATATTACTTAAAAACTATTATAGTATAGAAATAATACTGAAACTACTGGTCAGAAAGTGTCAAACTCTGAAGCTTCTCAGACAAATATAAAAATGCAAAATTAAATACCCAAATAAATGAATGAAGAGATTAATCCACATATTTGTGCATAAATATATTAATTTTATGTGTGTGTGTGTGTGTATATATATATATATATATATATATATATATATATATTAGTGCTGTCAAACGATTAATCGCGATTAATCGCATCCCAAATAAAAGTTTTTGTTTA
>JAFVLL020003022.1:0-42916 GCA_021397915.2 Tor tambroides | reverse complement strand
TTAAACATTAAGATTTGTACTCATAGAAATTACTAAAGTAGTCAAACCTGTTCATTAGAAGGGGGCGACCCAATACTTTTGGCAATATAATGTATTTTAGGCTATAAATATGTGGTTATGTTACAGCTCAGCTTTGAAGCTCTTGTGTTTTACGTTAACGTTAACAATAACATTACCACTTTAATATGTCTTGCAATATCCTTGCATGCAAAGGTTCTGCGCGATCCTCTTGTTCAATATTCTTGGGGTCTGAATCCGGCTCAAATTGATATGGCAATATTGACACCATCCTTAACTATACCAGAACAGACGGAACTTGCTGCTTTGGCAAGGGGCGGGACAGTACTGAAATGCCGTCTAAGCTGTTCGCCAATCACAACGCACTGGGACAGCTAACAACACATTTCATTTTTCGGAAGGCAGGCCTTCATCAAACCTGGAACTAATCAAGCCATTTGTGCAAGGCTGGGGAGAAAGATATTGTAAGAATGTACATTATGTGAAAAATAATGCGTTTTCCGAACCACCAAGCATGAGAGCATGTTCTAGTACACCCCCAAAACAAAATCAAGACTTTGTAAAAGAGCATAATAGGACCCCTTTAAAGATGATAATGAAAATCTGACAAGCACAGAACACTAGAGTCCCAGCCTCAGAGGAGACAAGAGAGCAGTGAATTTGATTTATTTACAGTATATTACGCTGCTGCCACACAGATCTACTATAAACATGTGATTTCTTTCCCAGCTGTTCACCTTCACAGACATAACCAGCTGTTTTTGTAAGTCGTGTATTTTTAACAAACTTGTGTGGAATTGACAGTTCAAGCGCAATAAGACATGAAAGAGAACCTTTTTTTTTTTACTCACATGCTGTGTGACAGATGCTTTCTGTGCATGTGCATCGGATGTATGCACTCAGAAAACTGTATATCAGAAGTCTAAACTGATATGGCCTTAAAACTAGGGATGGGCGATATGGGCTTAAAAATATATCACGATATTTTTGGTATTTATATTGCAATAACGATATCAATGACGATGATTCAGGGAATCCTGTTTCGTTAGAGAAAAGTATTATCTTTCTTATTTTTACCCAAAATAGGGTGTTGGGAGCTTTGCTGAGTACACAGTTTAATTCATACTGGAAGCCGGAGGGCGCCCTTGCGCAGAAACTCCACATATCCACAGTAGAAGTAATACTGTAAAAGGAGCTCGAGCTCCTCATTTAGCGACAAACTCCTCGTCAATTTCACGTCCACCTGTCGCTCCGCACTGTCGCGCACAGAAATATGTCAACAACTAGACTTTATCGTTATTATCGTGGGAAGACAAATTCTTATCTTGGGGAGAATTTTTACCGGTATATCGCAAACGATAAGGTATCGCCCATCCCTACTTAAAACACATGATTTCAGCAGGATAGACATGATAATCAAAACCAAACAGATGTTTTTAACAGAGTATCTGAGGAACGAGCTGTAAAGGCATAGCCCTATTCTGGAAAAGGGAGTGGGGAGCAGCAGCTTATTTGCATTTAAAGAGACATGCACAAAAACAGCATATTTCTGCTTCCACTCAAAATAGGCATTTTCAAAATGATATAATAAATGATCTGTGGGGTATTTGGAGCTGAAACTTCAAAGACACATTCTGGAGACACCTGAGACTTATATTACATTCTGTAAAAAGGGACACAATAGGTCTCCTTTAATATAAGTACGGAAACCCTGAACCGAAACATGAAAAAAAGGATAAAAAAAAACAATCCGAGCCATCAATCTGATTATAAACTGATTTTTTGGGTGCATGAAAACTTAGCCACTGAGAAATGCAAAAAGAACATCATAATCTATGTTTAAGTGAATATATCTGGATAGTACCATAATGCCGCCCCAACGAGGGCTGTGGAAGGCGTTAGAGGGCACCTCCCGTTTGTTGTGGTCTCTGATGAAAAGAGGAGAGTGGTGGGCATCTGGCACATATAGCAAGAAGTTCAAGACAGGGTTAGAGGAAGCTGCATTGGAACCTGTGTGAAAGGGAATACCAGCATGTGTAAATCTACATGAGCATAAAAACCGTTCATTAAAAGCAGATCACATCAGTTATAGCTCAAATCTCACCTAGTCTGGCCTCAACAGGGTTGATAACATGTGACAGGCTGTCTGCACTGAGTGTATAGGCTGACACACTGTTGTCATATCGAGGGTTCACACCCAGAACAGCATAATACAGAATCTGAAAAGAACGAACACAACAAAGTGACAAATAGGAGAGGAGAACTTTGGGCAGTATTTACAAAATATGATATCAAGAGTGAGAATTACAAATTATTATATACAACATAGAAATATACATAATGATAGCTATATATTGTTCAATGTTTGCTCAATGGAACTCAATGGAAAACTGCTGATATATTAAATAACCACACAGTAATACCAATTTATCAAATTAAATTTAGATAATTTAATAGATCATTTATTTTATTGTACTATTTTATTTGATAGTTGATGAACTTAAACCAAAAAACAAAGGAAGTCAAAGGAATAATAAATCTGGCATTAGTGAGCAACTTCATATTTAATGTGATAAATATAAAAAAAAAAAAAAAACTTAAATCAATACAACTAATATTATAAAATATGAAAATTCTGACTCTAAATGCTGACTGAATGAGTCTTGAAGCTGTAAAATATCCTCATGCACTGCTCCATGTTTCTTCATTTCTCTCATGTGTAAGAACACAAAGCAACTCTAATATCTGTGCAAATTTATCTGTTGTTGTATAAACAGTATAGCAAATTCCCTACAGGTTAACACATTTGTAACTGTTGCAAGGTACAGAATATCCCGTCAGCCCTGTGAAAAGTCACATTTGTTAGAGACCACACAAACTACAATGTAATTGTTCTTACGCACCTGAGAGTCCACTGAAAAGTTGGCTATAGGGGCAAGTTTGTTCAATAAAGGCTGAATGTAGCTTTGAACGGCGCCTTCGATATCCCAGTGAAGACTGTGTGACTTTGGGTCTGGGTTGAGCAGACTGAATGTGATCTCGTAGCCTAAGAGAAGTCAAAATTAGATAAAGAGAATTAAATGAGTATGCCATTGAGAAAACAAGCCAAAATGAGGGATAATACTCACCAGGACTGGATTTGATGGCCCTCATGCTGTCTGCCATACTCTCCTTAGTCACTTTGGTCATGCGGACACGGTTGCTCAGAGCAGCTACTATATCCTGGTGACTAAAGGACATGGTGCTTACCACCTGCTCCACCTCCACGTCCAGATTTGATAGGACTTCCTTCAGACTCCAAGAACTTTTAAAGGGAGGAGAACGTAGCAGCGCAGTGCGCCGTTGCCCCACGTACACTTTCACATCCTGAAAGTAAACAGACAGAGTGAGCTTCAGAAGTGATTTCACTATGTAAAAATACACAAATGCTCTGAATCTTACCTCTGGCAGGAGGGTGGAGGACTCAGGGATCACATATACAACCACAGACCCACAAGAACTCTCAGAGAGCATGTGTAGGGATAGATCTGCCTCTGTGGAGGAGGAGTAAACAGCTCAGGGATAGAAACTCCATAGTACCAATAGAGAAATGAATTCACATTTAAAAATGAGTGATGGGACAAAAAGAAAACCGAAGAAACCCAAAACCAAAATAGCTAATTAGGGCCCGAGCACCGATGGTGTGAGGACCCTATTGGAATTGCTCCGTTTATTATTATTCTTCTTCTCCAAAGTGAATCGCTTATTTGGGGGCCTAAACATGCTCCAAAACTCATGAAACTTTGCAGACGGGTCAGAACTGGCGAAAATTTACATCTGATATGGTTTTCAGAAGTGGGTGTGGCAAAATGGCTCGATAGCGCCACCTATACAATTTCAAAAGAGTGCGCCTCGAGCTACGTTTTACGTACATGCACGAAAATCGGTACACATGTGTAACACACCATTACCTACAAAAAAGTCTCTTGGAAGTAAATCCAAAACCCAACAGGAAGTACGTTATTTTGAATTTCCTGTACAATTTTTGAGCAGTTTTTGCAATTTCCAGGCCTCGTACTTTGACGAACTCCTCCTACAGTTTTTATCGGATCGTCTTCAAATTTGCTGAGTGTAATCATAAGGCCTTTGAGATGTTAAATTGCGAAGATCTTGAGTTTTCGTCAAGGGGCGTGTCCCTGACGGCCTGACAAAGTTTGATGTTTCGCCATGAAACAGGAAGTTGCTGTAACTCAGGCAAGCAATGTCCGATCTGCCCCAAACTTCACACGTTTGATAGGAGTTCAGTCCTGAACACATACCCATGGCCATATTCAGTTATAGTCATAGCGCCACCTGCTGGCAACAGGAAGTGACATGTTTAACACTGTTATGGACTCCTAGGAGCATATTAAAAAGTGTCAACAAGTGTTAAATAGGCTAGCAACATGTTAGAAACATACTGAAACATGCTAGCAACACTTAGCTAAGTGCTAAAGCATGCTATTAATGCAGTGAAACAGGAATTTGCTGTAACTCAGCCATGCAGTGTCCAATCTGCCCCAAATTTAACTAGTTTGATAAGAGTCCTGTCCTGAACACATCTACATGCCCGTATTCAGTTATAGTCATAGCGCCACCTGCTGGCAACAGGAAGTGACATGTTTAACACTGTAATGGATTCCTAGGAGCATATTAAAAAGTGTCAACAAGTGTTAAATAGGCTGGCAACATGCTACAAATATACTAAAACATGCTAGCAACACTTAGCTAAGTGCTAAATCATGCAATTAATGCAGTTAAACAGGACGTTGCTGTAACTCAGGCAACCACTGTCCAATCTGCCCCAAATTTAACAAGGTTGATAAGAGTCCTGGCCTGAACACTTCTCCATGCCAAGATTCAGTTATAGTTATAGCGCCACCTAAGGAAACAAAAGGAAGTGACATGTTTAATACTGTTATGGACCTTGTGGGATATATGAAAATGTCAACAAGTGCAACAGGACTGGTAACAAGCTACAAACATACTAAAACATGCGGGCAACACTTAGCTACAAATCATGCTTTAATGTAGTGAAACAGAAGTTGTTGGCCTCAGGCATGCAGTGTCTAATCACTTTTCCAAATTTAACAAGTTTGATGAGAGTCCTGTCCTGACGATTTCTCCATGCCAAGATTCAGTTATACAGGCGTCACCTGACAACAGGAAGTGACGTTTAACACTGTAATGGACTCCTAGGAGCATATTAAAAAGTGTCAACAAGTGTTAAATAGGCTGGCAACAAGCTACAAACTTCCTAAAACATGCTAACAACACTTAGCTGAGTGCTAAAGCATGGTATTAATGCAGTGAAACAGGAAGGTGATGTTACTCAGACATGCAGAGTCCAATCTGCCCGATACTTAACATGATTAATGAGAGTCCTGTCCTGAACACTTCTACATGCCAAGATTCAGTTATAATGATAGCGCCACCTACTGTCAATAGGAAGTGACATGTTCAACACTGTGATGTACTATTAGCAACACAGTAAAATATGACATTGTGTGCTTAACATGTTAGGAACATGCTCAAACATGCTAGCAAAACTTACTAAGTGCTAAAGCATGCTATTAACGCCATCAAACAGGAAGTTGTTGTTACTCATGCATACAATGGCCAATCAGCCCCAAACTTCACACGTTTTATAAGAGTCCTGGCCTAAACATGTCTAAAGGCCAATATTCAGTTATAGTTATAGCGCCACCTGCTGGCAACAGGAAATGACTTGTTTTACACTAACTTAAACATGCAATGCCCAATCTGCCTCAAACTTCACACGTTTTATAAGAGTCCTGGCCTGAACACATCTAAAGGCCAATATTCAGTTATAATCTGTTGGCAGCAGGAAATTTGGCACATATAAATGACTTTGAAATATTCCTCCTATATTTACCACTTTAAAAGCATATTGCCCGCTGTTCCCTGTTTTCCTATGGCCACGTGACTGCGGTGAGCCTGGGTGCGAGGGACCTTTCATCGCTGCTTGCAGCTTTAATTTTAAATTAGCTTTTGTTTAGAATAACTCAACAAATACTATTAATATTTTACTTTTTTTTATCTATATTTCAGGGACAATACACATTAATTGCGCACAGAATCAATTTCAGTTTCCACCTGTAGTGCCTGGGTAGGTAGTTGGAAAAAGTAAAAAGATTCCAGTGCTTACACTAAAATCCATATAAATGTTCACAATTTCACAACAACAACTATTTTTAATGTTTTTTGGGGGTTTTTAAACCACAATAATGAATTAGTTTTAACTATTTAGCTCTCTTGGGAGTCTATTCAAGTTAAGGGTTCCTTTGAAAGCAAATGATAATGGATAAGAAGAAGAAGAACAAGAAGAAGAAGAAGAAGAATATTTATTGTATAAGTGATTAAAAATTATAAGTGATCATTAAAATTAGACATACCGGTAACTGAATTGGTATTAATAAATGATTAAATAACTGATTAATTCATCATTTATTAGTAACAATAAATCCACTCAACCTGCAGCAGTGGGCTGATTCAAGGCGTCTTCCTCCATTATAGTGGCAGTGCGATATCTGGTTTCATATTTGTACCGCAAATCTGTTTTGGCTGAAGAGGAAAAGAGAGCAATGTGGTCTGTTCTGGATATCAAAATCTCTGTTCTTTGTGTTTAAAAATGTGTTGTATGATGAAGCTTCCGAATAGTTTCAGAAATTGATCACTTACCATCAACTTGGTGCTCCTTTTCATTGACACGACTAAGTGGAAACTTTTTCTGCTGTTCTGGGGTCAGTGTTCCTCGAGAGAGGACCACCTCGATATCAACACTTAGCTGAAGCTGTCAAAACACGATAATGAATCACTTCTGAACTTATAGTTTCACAAGCATGATTCAGTCTTGAGGAAGGACGAGGTGCGTGTTACCTGGAGGGAGTCGAGTTCGCTGATCTCAGAGAAAGGGAGCCAGGCGCGGTAGGTCTCTGTGGTCTTCCACCAGAGTGGGATGCCCACCACAATGACCACTGCAGCGATGGCAAGGGCAGCATATCGCCCGCGCTGCTTTTCTGTTATGACCAAAATGAAATAGTAGGAAATAAGACTAAATAGGAACTAAATATTCATTGAAATTGTAGAAAACATAAAATATCAATTATTCATTCACAAAAATATCGTGAGGAGTGACCCAACCCTGACTTACAACATGCTCAGCATAACTAAGCAAGCGATACGCTGACATTTGGCTTTAGCGCTATGTATTTTTAAATGAACATTTGTAGCAAAAAAATACGTGAACACTGAAATAATTTCGAAGGCAAAATGAGGAAATCGTTTTGAATTAATACTCAGGACTCACCAAGCTGCAGGGCTGCCATTGCTGTGTGAAATGACTACCGCATAATCCGCTATTGGAGGATTCTATCCAATCAGACGGCAGAGAGCACAGACGCATCCAATTGGAGTTAAAGGAGGCGGGTTTAGTGTCATTTGCACTTCCTTAAAATCCCGATTCATTTTATATCTGGTTTGCAGTTTAAAATGATGCCACTTTTAAAGGGTTAGTTCTCCCCAAAAAATGAAGTCTTTATTTACTCATTCTCATGTCGTGTTAAACCTATGCGTTTATTTCTTCTGCAGATCACAAAATAAAATATTTTGAATAATGTAAATATATATATATATTTTGGTTACCATCAAATTAAAAAAAAAAATCTTTTGTGTTTTACAGAAGAAAAAAGTAAAAGTCATGCAGGTTTGGAACGTCAAGAGGGTAAATTGTGACAGAATTTTCAGTTTTGGGTGAATTATCCCTTTAAAATTAAAAAAGGGTCTGGTTTTCATATATTTAATATTCATAAATTGTGGGGTAAATGTTAATATTAGTACATATCATGTATTTTTTTGTTAATTAAAAGTAAATATTTTTACAATTAAATAAATATATAAATAAACAATTTTGTATTACGCAATATTTTATCAAATACATCTGTAATGTGTCTCACAACACACAAAAATTGGATTTGTGCCTTTAATGCTTTAAAACAATTGTGGAAATCCAGGGTGTATTTGTACCATATTTGTAAACATGCCTCCATTAATTTTAGAAACAACTGATCAGATATTTTACCCCCTATTTGTAATGCAAAATGCTTTCTATTAAATTATAGAACTCTCTATGATTAATAATTTAGAATTACCCATTCATTTACTTAGATCTATGTAAACATGCTCTAATTCAGCGAATTGCTGAGGGTCTGTTGAGGAAAGCTCAAACGGAATGTATGTGTAACTAAGTTATGGCTAAAAATGTGTGGAATTATAGACGGTTTCATCGGGCGAACGCGCCTGGCCCGAAGTTAACTTCCGGTCTGTGTTTGTTTATCATTCTGGCTAGTGGTGCTGACTACAAACGCAGTTAAAAGTTAAAGTGGTGAGTAATGAAGGTGGGCTCAGGTTGTTGTGCTGTAGGATGTGTTTCCCATACATTTATTTATTTGTGGCGACCCGCCATGATATCAAAACTGACCGATTTTCCAAAAGGCTTCACTGAATAAACATGAGCACGTAATGCACATTTAAAAATCAAAACGAGGAGCGGATGTTTTTATATCACTGTATTTCTGAAGGGAGACTGTCTTTAGAAAATGTTCAATGTCATTTTCATTTCATCTTGTATGTTATATGCCTGATAAAGCAGCGTTTGTAAGCTCAGCGCTGCTTTGTGTACAGCCCAACAGCCGTTACCGGGGAAATTAATTAATTATTAAAGCGCCTCCTGCTGGCAGAGAATGAATTTGCATTTTTAATGAGTCCTTCTGATTTACCCAGCAAACATATTTTGCTTGTTATCAAAAAATAATCTTCTCTAGAGGGACTTGCTCTTGTTATTGATTCTATTTGGAAGTCTACCGGAAGTTAAGTTAGGGCCACAAAAGCGCGCATGCGCAGTAACGTTTGTTTATGTTGTTGCCGTTGAAGCCGCACCCGCATAATAATGACAAACACAATCTGGCGTTTATTTTATTTTAGTTTTTACTATCTGACACACAAAGTGCTTAGAGAACAACATCAAATCACAAGATCACATTTTGTCAACAGAGCAGTGAGTGCTCCCCTCCCCAGAAGCTCCACGCCGCCGTTTACAACCAATAGAAGTTATTATTCATGTAGCACTGTCTCACAAATACAGGGAGGAGAGGGAGAGCATGATACACTCAAGCACACAACACAACAGAGCACAATTTCAAAATAATGGTCCTTTTCAAACTAATATTGTTAGTATTTTATATTAAATTTCTTGGACAGTAATCACACAGCCCAGACAATGCATTAATATTATATGTGAACACAACACAAAATAATATTCCTCGGAGTCTGCTGGAGTTAATCATAACTAGCAATAATATATTACTCTGTTTCATTCCCTATTATAATAAACTGCCCCGATCTGAACTCAGTATTCGCATCATCATGAGGTCATACTGCACGGCAAGGAATGTGACAAGTCAACTGGAGTGGCTGGTGCCTGAATTGAAATGACTTATGTTGGAATGATGAAAACAGAACGGCTGATATACATATACATCCATTTAAAACGGGCCACAAAAATACTGTTTTCTTGTTTGTAGCATGAAACCACGCCTTGAATATTTCAAAAATAAAAAATAATCTCCTGCGTACCTTTCCATTTCCCCTCTCCATTCTTAACGTTTAATACATTTTAAATAGACACATTATGAGACAATGCAATGACAACCCTAAAGTACAGAAGACAGCGCAGGCCTGTGATTGGTCGGTGACAGGAAGGGTAGCAGCTGTGCACTATACTATTGGCTGGCGGAAGCTGGAACGATGGGATGCAGGATGTTCAGTAGGCATGATTGGCCACGTACAGGGACTGTCCCGCTGATCCTCCGGTTCCAGAGGAGACGTACTTGCCTTGAGCAGCCAATCCATTAACCTGAGGAAAGTTCACAAAGGTCAGTTTATGTTGCCAGAATCAGCAGTTTTAGAGAGACCTTATATTAACAAAGAATCGTAGCCCAACAATTCTAAACAGATTCACCTCCTAGCTCTATAGTTATTCAATTTTATATTATTTTGAAGTATTATATTGTCTTTATTATATTATTATTTAATATTATTTAAAAGTTACACTATTTTATATAAAAAAATATATATTTACATAATTCTATATACCTTCTAATAGAAATTATAGTTTCTAATAGAAATTATAGTTTTGTTTTTTTGCACAAAATGTACTGCATTTAGGTAAAAATAAAATTTGCTTTGGGGTATTCACATTTGCCAGTGTTCGCTGAATTTTTGTGGGCAAAATTCAGTAATTTCAAGGGGAATCCAAGTGTTCAAGAACTTTGTGCATTACAAAAATTTTGCAACTGATTCAAGTTGGTCACACAGATTAACCGCGTTGGCCAACAGAAAGCTGCTGAGTTTGGAAGTGACTTCTGTGTGAGCTATGCTTTATACATTGCTACTCTATTGACAATAAACAATGGACCTTTTGCTAATGTGAAATTTTAAAGTGACTGCACCTTAATGGGAAAAATATTTGATCAACTGACCTCAGCACGCTTGATGAACTCCTCTGTGGCAGCCTTCTCATTGTCCTTGACTCCACGCCAGGCGTTGAGGGCAGAGGCCTGCAGGGCACGTCCATAGGAGAAGGTGAGGGCCCAGGGTTTTGTCAGAGGGCAGTTGTTGATGGCGTTCAAGTTGATAGACGCCTCCTCCTCACTCTGACCTCCAGAGAGGAAAGTCACACCTGCCAGAGGAATTTCAAAATACATTTTCTGAAATGACATTATGATCTCACCACATACTGTTCACTGCTCACACTTTTTTTAAACATGCCATTTCCTCTTGTTATCTACATCATGGCACTCCACATTCTTAAAGCTTCAAACAGTAAATCAAACACAACTGAGGTTTCTCCATTAGACTCGTGACTCACCTGTTACTGCGGGGGGAACGGTGCGGCGCAAGGCTGTCACTGTAGCCATGGCAATTTCCTCATTGGAGAATTTGGTGGGGCAGGAGTGTCCAGCTGTCACCATGTTGGGTTTCAGAAGAGTTCCTTCCAGATAGACGTGATGGTCAGACAGGGCCTTGTAGCAGGCAGCAAGGACCTGGAGATACACGGGAAATAAAGAAAGGTTAAGTAAATTTAATCATATAAGATGTGTTAACCCATTAAATCAAGTCTTGTTTGAATGCTATAAATTAATGTCACTTTTTATGTACCTTCTCTGTAACATACTGGCAGCGTTTCAAGTCGTGGTCACCATCAGGTAGAATCTCTGGCTCAACAATGGGCACAATCCCATTCTGAAAACCCAAACGGACAATATTAGGTCAAAAAACACCTTATCTCTGATATCTATGCATTAGCTTAGACTCCATCCAACAATTCTCTAAAATACCTAAATATACATCAAGACCGTTGTGATCTGGATTTCTTGCTGTCAGTGTTATTTAGTATTATTTATTTACTATTATAGTATTTTTTCATATTTTGAATTAAACATTTTGAATTTTCAGTTTTTCATTTTAGTTTAAATTGGAGTCATAATATGTGCTTTTACCACAGTTTTTGAAAATGTTTCCATTTCGCTTTATTTTTATTTGAGTTTTAGTTTGTCAGTTTAGTACATCAGCTTATTTTAATTCAGCTAGTTTTCATTGCAACATTTTTTTGTTCAGGTTTTTCCATCTAATATTTAGATTTCATTTCTGCTTGATTTTTTCAATTAACAATTCAAATAATAGTTTTATTTTTAATTAACAATAACAACACTGCTTGCCTTTACAGACAGCCAAGACTTAATGAGCTCACCTGCTGGCAGATGCTGGCGTAGCGAGCCAGGACGTTAGCGTTCTCCATGATGGCTAACTCTGAAGGAGTGGTCTCGCTGATCTTCAGCACAGACCTCCACTTGGCAAAGTCTGCGCCGTCTTTCTTATACTGAGCACAGCGTTCTGACAGGCCATCAAGCCCTTAAGGAAAACAGGTATCACATTAACAATACATCAATATTGCCATCAATTTTAGCAAATATTTTATCAGTAACTGTAATCTTACCCTGTGTTGTGGTCTCTCCATTAGTTCCTGCCAGAGGGACGACACCTTTGTCAACCTGTAAAAGAGGACAACCTGCTTTAGGATCAAACTGTCATGGCAGCATTGCTGATAGTCCAGCAGTCCTGACTGTATTTTCTAACAACTATCTTAAAAATAAATGTCTAAACTATGCTTAATTCACCAATACAAAGACAATTGTACAAATATAATATTTCAAATATCTGCAAACATCTCCAAGCAGCTAAAAAGGTCTAATTAGAGAAGAACAACCTGATTTACCCTAATAATCTTATCCTAATCCTTCGCCAACATGCCTACTTATTTATAACTCAGCACTCAGTATTTATGGCAGCACTGCATATTTTATTTATAATTGTATTATATACACTACTCAAAATTTAGGAGATGGTTGGTTCTGCTCTTGAAAGAAGTCTATTATACTCAAGGCTGCATTTAATTGATCAAAAATACAGTAAAAACTGAAATATTATTACTGTTTTATTATATATTAAAAATGTAATATATGCCTGTGGTGCAAAGCTGAATTTTCAGCATCATTCCTCTTGTCTTCAGTGTCACACGATCCTTCAGAAATCAATCTAACATGCTGGTTTACTGCTCAAGAAACATTTCTTATAATTATCAGTGTTAAAACATTTGTGCTGCTTAATATTTTTGTGGAAACCATGACACATCTCTTCAGCATTTATTTGAAACAGAAATCTTTAAAACATTTTTAAATGACTTTACTGTCAATTTTGATCAATGTAATGCATCCCAGTTGAACAAAATTATTAATTTAAATCAAATCTTGTACCTTGATTCCCACAACAATGCCCCTGTCCTTAATCATTTTGGCAAAGGGTGTGCCATCATCAGCTTTCTGGTAAAGGGTCTCGTGGAAGAAGATGACGCCACCAATGCACTTGTCCATGCGCTCGTCAGCAGAGAAAAGGATCTGGCGGTACAGACGGCGGTTTTCCTCTGTGTTCTCGACGCCGATGGGGTTCAGGCGCTTTGCCATGCTACCTGTATACATGCAGACATACATATCATTGTGTTAGAGGGACTGACAGAAAGCTGTTTGCTGCATATTTCATGTTTGGAACAACATGAGGGGGAGTAAATGATCATACTGAAAGTGTTATGTCCATATAAGATGAAACCCTCACTGACCTGTGGACTCATCTGCAGCGAGGATGCCCTTCCCAGGAGCTACGATACGCTGCGCGATGTCCTGGAGCTCCTTCTTCTGCTCAGCTGTGAGTGCGGGGTACTGATGAGTCATGTCTGCGGCTCAAAGCAACCTGCAATAGAGGAATGGCAGAGACACAACTGTCATTTCATCCATCTTATATGTATTTCTATCATCATGACAACTCTCTGAGGGTTTGGCACGGTAATGTACATGATAATGTTAATGTGTTTGGTCTTGGTGGAATAGTTCTGCTACGCTGCTGCGGAGTAAGTACCTAGACTTGCTACGGCCAATACATCCACAACATGCTGCTGTGAGCATGTAAGAAATACTGCTGCTGCACATGTAACATGAAATAACACCCACATATCCACCTTTTTCTTCAATGCGGAAGTAAGCCTATGGGTGAGACTTCCGGTTCATTAGCCGCTGTAGGTAAATAAGGTGCAGTAAACGGTAAAACTGTTGTGTTCATAATTAAGATAATACATTAAAATAATATGATAAGACACACCAATTTTCAATATCAAGCAGCAAAACAAACTATTTTGTACAGCTAAAAATAGCTGGACGCGATGAGACCGGAAGCTAGACCCATAGAATTTACAAATGGCCGCGCCCATTTTTACGGCAAGAAAAAGTTGGATAGCATACATGAATCACCCTGTAGCAGATCTATACAGTTGGACCTGGGGAAGGTGGAGGGTTTCTGAAGCACGCAGCAACTGCTACAGCAAGCATTAGTCATATATCTGAACGCTAAGCAGCAAGCTCATTGGCTGCTGATATAAAAAGAACCAATCAGCTGCACCATGTGATGATGTCATTCCATCAGATTGAATTAGACCTATCGGACTGCACACACACACACACACACACACACACACACACACACACTTCAAATGTTTGGGGACATTAAGATTTTTTTATTCCTGTGATAGCAATGCTGAATATTCAGTATTATTACTCCAGTCTCCAGCGTCACATGACCCTTCAGAAATCATTCTAATATTCTGATCTGGTACTCAAAAAACATTTGCTATTATTATCAAAGTTGAATATAGTTGTGCTGTTTAATACTTTAGTGGAAAACATACATAAAGAGCTACACTATGGCTCTTGATTTGGGAATCTGACCATGGCTCGAATGGGAAATTGCTTGGCAGTGCTTTCTGCTGCTTAGAAACACTACTTCACCCAAAGTAAGTCACACAAGGAACAGCAATTTGTCTCCTGGAAACATCTGACTGCTGGCTATGGATAAACAAAACTGTGACTCATTATTCAAGGTATCAAAAAGGGTCTGGTTAATATTCTAGCCCACTCTTTCTCACAAGCTCTTCAGCGAGGCTGAATTGTATAATAACATGGACTAAAGCCAGCAGAGCATTTTCTATTGCTGTTATGCAATCACACTCCTCTAATCTCTGCTGTCAATCCCCATTAGACAAGCCCCACTGTCTGTTACTACATGGTATTGGATTGGCACAGCATTTCATTAAAAGGGTTTGGTTACTTGTGAAAAAGAAATGCAATTTACAATACTTTTAAATAGTAATTACTATGGAAATAATATATTTTAAAAGATAAATAAATTTGAACTGAATGCAATGTTTTACTTAATGGCATGCTAATTGCAATTTAATCAAAATAGTTTAAATTTATATTTAATGCAATTAGCTGAACATAAGAGTGCTTTAAATGTAATACTCAATAACAACCTACATTTAAAACTATAATCAAGTGCATGTTCTTTAATGTTTGTCAACACACTAAAATAAGTGTACTTCTTAAAGCACAAAATGATTAATTATAGATTAAAATAATTATTTAAAATTAATGTTAAATTAAAAAGTTTAATTAGAAATTATTACAAAGTGCTCTTTGTAAAGTCCACCAACATGTTTTAAGAAACAGTAATGAAAATGGACTTATTTCACTGATATTATATTATCTGCATGTATATTTTAAAAATATATACCTTAGACTTATTTTACACAAAGATTTTTTTCACATTTCACCATAAATAACATTCATATTGACACTGGAGTTTATTGCTTGTCTAAATCCCTTCTATGCCTGTATATTGATTACATTTCCTGGTTGAGTGCTCCCCCATCTCTGTGCTGAATGGAACAAGCCAAAACCGGCACAGACCGGCTGGTCTGTGTTGATATAAATCACAGTTAGATGCGTTGTGGCCCCAAACACACCAGTTCATGCACGGAACCCATGGAATAAAAGAGAAAACAAACCTACCAAGAAACACAGAATGATTTAATGTTATATTGTCTTTAACTGCTAGTTTGAAAATCAGAGATAGGCTAATCCTCTCATTTTATTTAGAGACTAAACAAATCAGCTGATTTCAAGCCAGTTGTTGTTTCTCAAGCATCTTAGCTATTGTTTCATTTCTATGCTATCATATGGTTAATCACAGTATTACTGAAGTGACAGGGGAGCACACATCCCTGAAGTCTCACTCTGCGAATGAATCCGGCTCATTGGGTTTGTTGAACAATGGAAGTTTCCACAGAAAAACACAGCCTACGGCTGCCGCTCACCTCATTCAGCGCACATTTTCAAATATTTTTTGCAAGGGATGTATCACGACATGCTCTTATCATTCCACTTAGAAGAAAACAGGCATCTGACATATTGTAGGAGTCTTCACTGACTGGCATTATTTTGAGCAATGTTAAAGGGATAGTTCACTCAAAAATGAAAATTCTGTCATCATTTACTCACCTCATTTACTCAAGTTGTTCCAAACCTGTATGAGTTTCTTTCTTTTGTTGAGCACAAAAGATGATATTTTGAAGAATGTTGGCAACCAAACAGTTGATGGTAATTCCATAGTATTTTTTTCCCCATAATATGGAAGTCAGGGGCCACCGTCAACAAAGACATTCTGAAGAATGTTGGTAACCAAACAGTTGGTAGAATGGAAAAAAATACTATGGAAGTCAATGGCTACCGTCAACTGTTTGGTTACCAACATTTTTCAAAACATCTTCTCTTGTACTCAACAGAAGAAAGAAACATACAAGTTTAAAACAACTGGAAGGGGGAGTAAATGACAACGACATTTTTGGGATTTTTATCGCAAAGAGCAAACAGAGGTCATTTTGATGTATGACCACAGTCAGTGATCCATGATGAAGAGGTGTCCATTGGTCGTAATTCAAAGTGACCTCCCCTGCTCTTTGCTTGCAATACAAACATATCATCACATTAAACATGGGTCATCACGTATATAAACCTCAAAAGTTTCAAAGTCACAAACTATACTTTTGCTAACCTAGGTCAACATATTAACTAATTATGTTAACAAATAATTCAATTTAAGTAAATAAATTAATTTTACAATTAAATTTCTGATAATTAAAATATTTTATTCAAATGTATCTTTAGCTATTTTATCAATTTGTTATTTATTTTAAATATTATGAGACACTAATGGGAATAGGTTGGAGACAGACCTAGATATTATTTAGACTGCTTGCCAATGTTACATAGTTTATTATTTAATATATCACAGACAAATGCAAGCTCTGTTTAAATGAGAGAGAACCACGCTGGCTTGCCATTTATAAAACGCCATCAGTGTTTCGGAAGTGAATACATTTTGATGAGTCATGATGACACTGTTTAGACACTGAGCTTTTAAGTCATTTAGTTACAGCCTTAATTCTTAACTGGTTTTAAACAAATCACACAGTGGATCAAATGAATGCCTATAAGGCATCAATCTGTTAGATGCTTGGATATGCAAGCTCAAATAGCAGGATAGAGAAGCTAACCAGTCTAGTATCAGTTATAGGCGTGAAGAACAACCCCGTCCGATCATTGCAGACCCCTTTTAACATTGCACAAACAAAGCTGATCAGATTTGGTGCTTTACATCTAATTCCAAAAGAAAAGAAATGCACTGAAAATAATTTCAGATGCTTATCCCTAGGTTGATAATGCCATCCTGTTGAAAACCTGTTCTTTTCTTCAAACAGATCTTTATAGGGAGTGGCAATGGCCTTGAAAAAGATGTTTCTCAAAGAAAACGTACGAGGTATAAGTGACAGCTGACAGATTCAGTCTGCATCTGTTGCTCTGCACTGCATCATGCGCAACAGTGAGTCAGTGACCGCTCCATTTTTCCAATGGCTTTGATTCCGGAAGTATCTTCCCTATTCATTTTCTCCACAGGGATTTCAATGAAACAAACCAGCCAGCTCCGCAACAAATCATGGCATTACAAATTTGAACTAAAGCAAAAAAGAATGTTTGATAGGTGGAAGACTGTGCACTGAAACTGTGGTGTAATCAAATGAAGCACAACACGACAATATACAAACACTGAGTATTTTTCAGTATAAAAACATTATTTTATGTTCAGTGCATCTCGCTTCAGGATTATGAGAAGCATAGTTCTTCACACAGAACTTGCAAATTTCCCTTAAATTTATTTGAAATTACACTGATTTGTTGGCTATTTCTCTGGAAAATACGAATTATATATATAAATTATTAATTAAATGCTGTTTTATTTCAACAGGCCTAGAAACATCACATGCATTATCTTCAAACACATATTGTGCATGGAGAAATGCAATGGTAATGCAAAAGATTCAAAAATAAAAGAAATAGTACATAAAAGAAGAAATAAACGAGTCAAAGGCCACCGTTTAGAGAACTGTACATCCTGAGCTTAGTCTCCATCATCAGCTTAGTTCATTTCACCTTGAGCAGCACTATATGTACCTTCGGTGTCCTCAGAGAGGAGAGACACCATCCTCAGCACGTATACACGACACGCGAGAGCATGAGAACACAACTCGCGTGATTCATCGCAAACCTTACGCGCCGTGACGCAGCGCGATGCAAACGCGCGTTCTAGTTGCGTCGCTAGCGGTGTAGGTGGGATGTTAAAGTTTCCGAGGGCGACATTTAGGGTGAAGGACATCTTTGGCAAAACCTAAATTTGATGTACATTATTGAAATATCTCTCTAGAGAGAGCGTGTGATGTTGTAAGGATGCGTTTAAAATCTCTGAGGCGCTCTAGGAAACGCTATTTCAACTCGTTAGCTCATCTCTGCTAGGCTAAGCTACAGTGATGTAGGAAATGCCTACGTGCAGATCGGCCACACTCCCTTCCGCAGACAGCAGTCGCATCCATGATGCTGTATAGACCTACGCGTGCATATGATGCTTTTATTAGCATATGCTGTGAAAATAGATTCGGGTTGTCGGGTTTCTGTTAGCTCTAACGTTACTCTAAACATACGGAAGAGAGATGGTGGTGATGATGATGGTGTGTTCACCCATGCTCAGGGTGACATTGAATGTCATGAATGTCGATTTGATAATGTTCTCTCTTTATATAGTTGATTTTTTTTTGAGTGTTTGAACCCTCAAAAACGAACATTTCACAGCGACGGCTTTTATATGTTTGACGTATTTGCTATAAACACTGCTAAAAACTTATTTAACACTGTCCCATGATGGAGAAGGCCTTCGATTAGTAAATGAGACAACCACCTGTCGGATCATATTTACTTCTGACGCTCAATGCAAAGCAAATAACTGGCGTTGCACTATTAATATAGCAAATATTTTAAATAAAATGACATTAGAAATTAACTAAATTACATTCAACATCAAAAATGGTCTGTTTACAAAACGAGTAAATGACATGTCACTCAAGAAAGCGGCAGTGTCCCTATAATTTAAAATATATATATATTTTTTAAATAAAGAATTCAATCACTTACCTGTTTAGAAGAGAGTGATGCAAAAGATGCCCTACTGTCGACAGCCTCCTGTTTCAATGCCGCAACGCAACGTGACCGCTTAGAAAAATCAACCCACCTAGGGGCGTGGCTTTGGTCACGACCTTATTGTAATAACAATGAATATTCATGAGTCTTTAAAGTGACCTCGCTCTTCACCGTCAGCGTCGACATCAAATCCGACGGTATCATGGCTTGAGGTGTGTTGTACAAGCACGTAGGCTTTTGTGAAATCAAAATGTGATAAATTATACTTTTTATGTATTCAATATGAAAACATAAAAGAAAGAAAGAAAGTGAACATTTGCCTACAACTATTTTTTTTTCTTACAAAACATTTGCCTGTTAATTACGTATGCAAAGTTTACTACATATAAAAATCAATAAATGGTTCTATTTAAACACAAAATGCTCTATTTACTTTGTATGGAAAAGTGTTTAAAATATCTCTTCTAATATTAGAGAGATGAAGAGGGAGATCAATAGAATAGGTCAATCACTGCAATACTGTGATGTTGGTGGGCGGGGCTTCAGAAATAACCACATACAGCATTGATTACAATATTGCACAAAAAGAAAACATATTACTACATTATTTCCTTTTTTTGCTTAGTATTTAATAAAGGATCACTGGTGTCAGGCATTCTGGGCATAAAACAAGGACTGTCATCTCAGGCAGACAAGGTTATTCATGCATGCATGGGCATCCAACCAGGCCCTCAGCAGTGGTTAAAATAACAGTATGAACAATAAAGCCAATAGGAAAATTAGTATAACACATAACCACAGTCCCTTTCCCACAGTATCAGTCCACAGTGCATTATGGAAAAAAAATGCACAGTGCTGAGCATATAATGTCATTTAAAAGTATAGGTATCCACTTGACAATCTGATCCTTTTAGTATTAAAGTACATCCCTGAGGGTTTGTGAAGCTTTCAAAACATTATAAACTAGAAAGAACTGAATATATGGTATGTTTGTTTAATGAAAATGCAGTGATGGCATATTAATGAGGACAAAATAGTCAAATAACGTCAAAGGATATGAGGAACTATGAACCACATTTCACTAAATGCCTCAACAAAAGCTAAGGAATTCAACACAAGGATTAGAGTGTCTCAATAAGAAATACACTTAACAACCAAATTCCTTCACAGAAGAATAACGTCCTATTAAAAGGTCCACCTAAAAATGAAAAGTCTATCCTCAAAAGTCTTCCAAGCCTGTATGAGTTTCTTTCTTCTCCAGAACACTAGAGAAGTTATTTTGAAGAACGCTGGCAACCAAACAATTTCCATTTTTGCTGATTTCAATTGTATTTTTTGTACATTCAATGGAAGTCGGCTGTGCGGTAACCAACATTCTTCAAAATATCATATTTTGTGTTCCACAGAAGTTAATCATACAGGTTTGGAATGATGATTGTCATATTTGGTTGGACCATCCCTTTAAGGTGTCCATCTTGCCCCAAGTACTTCTGAGGTGTCTGATTTTTGAAACTCCTGACAAAATTGTCTTAAAAAGTTATACAAACACTTCTCGTTGGGAAGCATCGTCCTGAGGTACATGGCTTTGCATGAGTGCTTCTACCCTCTCCATGTTGGCCAGAGTCGGGGAAAGGTTTGGAGCGGTGGGTGTGCACGGTGAGGTTAAGAGAAAGTCACAGTCAAAGTTTGGGAAGGGCTCCAGGGTCAGGCCTCGACGGGCTTTGGCAGCGCGGTCAGGCCGGTTCTTCAGCTCCAGGATCAGCTCCATGGGGGACTTTTGGAGCAGATGTGAATCAAACGGTGTGCCGTGGAAAAAGGTTTGCCGCTTGAAGCGTTCCAGTGTCCGAAGGCGACGTGCTGGAGTCTTACAAAGAAGCTGAGGAGAGGAAAGATTGGTTCAAATGATTAAATAAAAGGTTATTAGTATTGAGAAGGGATCTCAATGTCTCAAACTGTGCTCAGAATGGCCAAGATCCCAGCAATCAAAAATCACAGCTTTTAGTATGAACTCTCATCAGAAGTTATACATTTTAAAGGGACAATTCCCCCAAAATTGTTACGTGACGAAAAGTCTATCATCATTTACTCACTCTCATGTTGTTCCAATACTGTATGATCTTCTGTGGAACAGACATGTTGTCCATACAACTGAAGTCAATGGGCTTTAGTGTTGTTTGGTTCCCTTCAAACTAGTGTTTCACAGAAGAAATGTTTGGAGGAACACAAGGGTGAATAAATGATGACAGATGTTTTGGGTGAACTATGCCTGGATATCTTAGATAATTTGGCTCCTTTTTATTCAGAGAATTTGATGAGACTTAAAACTGAAAGCTGATTTTCAGTTAGCAAGTCTTAGCACAGTTTGAATAAATGATGACAGAATAATTTACTATCCCTTTCATTTTTTTTAACTCCATACTCTTACTAAATGTAACATGATCTCATTTAAGTCTTTAATTTTTAGGGTTTGCAGAGAAACAATTTGAACATTTTGGCAAATAAACCAGGTCCAGGTCTCACCTCTGTAAGCAGGAGAGCAAAAGGAGGAGAGAAGATTTTTGGCATCTCATAAGGGAAGCTGCGTACTCTCCTCAGCATGCTACAGTGATCCGGCTCTGGAGACACAGGAAACTGAGACAAACATGGAGAGGGAGGGGGAGTTCAGAATGACTTGGCAGAAAAGACACATCTATATTCACACAGAAACACACAAACGTTCCTTTTTTCCGACAATAGGCCGAAAACACAATATGTTGGTGCAAATATACATGTATGTGCATTTGTCCTTACCTTTCCAGTGGCCAATGCAAAAAGAAGGATGCCGAGAGACCACCAATCAGCCGCGTGGTTGTAGGGACCACCGCTAAGGACTTCAGGAGCTGAAGAGACAGATTTCTTAAGAATCCTGTTTACATTCCACATATAGCTAGCATATAAACGTCTTTTCATTAGCTCAGCCATAAATATCATTAATGGCTCATTTTGCATTTTCAAAAGACTATTTATGTATATTATTCCACATATATTCCACACAAGTCAAAGTAATCATTTATTTGATTTAATATCTTGTTTTATTACAGATTTACCCATGTATTGGATTGTTCCGCAAATAGTGAACGCCCTTCCTCCACGCTCAAGACGCCGGGACAAACCGAAGTCAGCCAGTCGTAGATGGCCTTTAATAAAATATCAAAAACCCTCGCATTTACATAGTAACACTAATAATTCATATTTTTATATTATGAACATATAAAATTTATGATTAGATGGTTATTTGATGTCATTTGAGTTTTATAAGCTTTGGTGTCATATTTTCATTTTCACATTTTAACAAACAAATATTTAAATAATTGAAATATAATAATATGAAATTAGGTGATTGGATTATTTGTTTAATTGTTATTACAATATCATGTTTGTGTAAATATTCTTCGGCCTGGAAGCCTGAGGCTTGGATGTTCTGGAACGTTCCATGTTTACAAGAAAAAAGCAGACACCTACTGCCCTCTACTGGCGGGACTGCCTTACCTTGATCTGTTAGAAGGACATTCTCCATCTGTTAAAAATATAACAGAGAATGTTTTTAAGGCATTTTAGAGTTCATATTCATTACCTAAGGTCATTAAATTAAAACATCATTACATTCAAAACACAGAATACCTTCACATCACGATGGATGACTGCACAATCATGAAGGAACCCTATAAAACATGATATTTAAAGTATTATTTTGAGAAGCATTTACAGGTGCTGGTCATATAATTAGAATATCATCAAGAAGTTGATTTATTTCACTAATTCCATTCAAAAAGTGAAACTTGTATAATGTATACATTCATTCCACACAGACTGATATATTTCAAGTGTTTATTTCTTTTAATTTTGATGATTATAACTGACAACTAATGAAAACCCCAAATTCAGTATCTCAGAAAATTAGAATATTACTTAAGACCAATACAAAGAAAGGATTTTTAGAAATCTTGGCCAACTGAAAAGTATGAACATGAAAGTATGGAGCATGTACAGCACTAAATACTTAGTTGGGGCTCCTTTTGCCTGAATTACTGCAGCAATGCGGCGTGGCATGGAGTCGATCAGTCTGTGGCACTGCTCAGGTGTTATGAGAGCCCAGGTTGCTCTGATAGTGGCCTTCAGCTCTTCTGCATTGTTGGGTCTGGCATATCGCATCTTCTTCTTCACAATACCCCATAGATTTTCTATGGGGTTAAGGTCAGGCGAGTTTGCTGGCCAATTAAGAACAGGGATACCTTGGTCCTTAAACCAGGTACTGGTAGCTTTGGCACTGTGTGCAGGTGCCAAGTCCTGTTGGAAAATTAAATCTGCATCTCCATAAAGTTGGTCAGCAGCAGGAAGCATGAAGTGCTCTAAAACTTCCTGGTATACGGCTGTGTTGACCTTGGACCTCAGAAAACACAGTGGACCAACACCAGCAGATGACATGGCACCCCAAACCATCACTGACTGTGGAAACTTTACACTGGACCTCAAGCAACGTGGATTCTGTGCCTCTCCTCTCTTTCTCCAGACTCTGGGACCCTGATTTCCAAAGGAAATGCAAAATTTACTTTCATCAGAGAACATAACTTTGGACCACTCAGCAGCAGTCCAGTCCTTTTTGTCTTTAGTAGCCCAGGCGAGACGCTTCTGACGCTGTCTGTTGTTGGAAGAGTGGCTTGACACAAGGAATGCGACAGCTGAAACCCATGTCTTGCATACGTCTGTGCGCAGTGGTTCTTGGCTTGCTGACTCCAGCTGCAGTCCACTCTTTGTGAATCTCCCCCACATTTTTGAATGGGTTTTGTTTTCACAATCCTCTCCAGGTGCTGAGTTATCCTTGGCTGCTTGTACACTTTTTCCACCACATCTTTTCCTTCCCTTCGCCTCTCTATTAATGTGCTTGGACACAGAGCTCTGTGAACAGCCAGCCTCTTTTACAATGACCTTTTGTGTCTTGCCCTCCTTGTGCAAGGTGTCAGTGGTGGTATCGTCTTTTGGACAACTGTCAAGTCAGCCAGTCTTCCCCATGATTGTGTCCCAGCCTACAGAACGAGAGACTGAGAGACCATTTAAAGGCCTTTGCAGGTGTTTTGAGTTAATTAGCTGATTAGAGTGTGGCACCAGGTGTCTTCAATATTGAACCTTTTCACAATATTCTAATTTTCTGAGATACTGAATTTGGGGTTTTCATTAGTTGTCAGTTATAATCATCAAAATTAAAAGAAATAAACACTTGAAATATATCAGTCTGTGTGGAATGAATGTATACATTATACAAGTTTCACTTTTTGAATGGAATTAGTGAAATCAACTTTTTGATGATATTCTAATTATATGACCAGCACTTGTAGAGCTATTGTATTTGAGCAAAAAATTGTTTGGCATAAAATGTTGATGGAGTTTTATTAAAGTGATTTTAGGTTGAAATTATTATATTATATTATATATAAAATAAATATTATATTATATATTATATACAATTTATATAGTATACATCAAATATTTGGGGTCAGTAAGATTTTTTGAAAATACATTAATATTTTAATTCAGCAAGGATGCATTAAATTAATCAAAAGAGTGTCAGTAAAGTCAATTGGAATATTACAAAATATTTATTTTGCAAATAATTGCACTTTAAAAGGATCCTTAAAAACAGTTTCAGCGGTTATCACAGTTTCAACAAAAATATTAAGCAACAGTGATAATAATAGTTGTTTCTTGATCAACAAATCAACATAATAAAACATATTTAGACTGGCTGCTGAAAATTCAGCTTGGCATCACAGGAATAAATTACATTTTTAAACATTCAAACAGAAAACAATTATTTTAAATTGTAACAATATTTCACAGCATTACAGTTTTCACTGCATTTTTGATCAAATAAGTGAAGCCGAACATAAAAGACTTGTTTCAAAAGCATTTTTTTTTAAAAACTTGCAGGTATTTCTTGTCATATAGATTTGCTTACCTAGAGCAGAACCTAATTCAGCAGCAAACACTTTCACCAAATCCTCTCCAAACTGACCAATCATCACCCAGTATGTGTACAAGTCCCCTGTGCTGCAGTAATCACACACTAGAGAGGGAATAAACAGAAACGAACCATATAAACAGCGCCTGAATGTGCAAATCCCAAATATAGACAAACACAAAAATCCAACTCAAACAGGTTAAGAGCAGAGAAAACATCTGTCACTTGACCAGAGTCATAATACATCAGTCAAGACCATCTGTTTCTAACAGTTATGGCCTCATCCAGACCACTGACTGGTAAAACATCATGGTCAGATGAAGTACAGAACACTCTGTGTTATAAAATAAAATCTTAAGCTTGATGTAAAGAAATCCCAATAGTGATCTAGACTGAATTTAGCGTAAAAACAGGAGTAAAACAGTGCAGGCTGTGAATGAAGGAATCAGGTGGTAATCAAAGGAAGTGACACAATCAACATAACTTTAGTTAGGAGAAAGCATTCAAGGGGTGAACATCAGTGGAAGAAGTAAACTGACTTTCACAAATGCAGTCAGGATCACTGGGAAATCAAACACTGGAGGGAAAAAGGACTTGAGGTTTAGATTATGGAGTCCTAATAAGTGGGCCCAGATTGAATCTGCGGACTTTTTAGCATTTTCTACACTGACTTTGGGGGAACAATCTATTAAATGGATTATTTTATTGGTAACTGATAACATAATTAAATTTGGCAAATTATTTCTGCGTAAATCTGAGCACACAGACCCCATATGGGCCTACTAATGAGAATTAATTGCAGTTTTTGTAACAAATATCTATCTATCTATCTATCTATCTGAGGCTGCTTGTCTTTAAACATTCAAGCTTCAAGTACTCAAGCTTTCTAGTCAGGCTTTCTCAAGCCAAAATGATTTAAGTTATTTTTGAACTACACAAGCCTAGATGAACCCATCTAGTTCAAAAGACTTTGGGTCACTTTACATGCTAATGATATATAACAACTTACTAGGACTAATTTGATTTTCAACTGTAGATGGTTGTTTAGCAAAAAACAGGCCATCATGAAATCAGCACCATGGATAGCAGCCATATTCTATACAACTGTGCTTCACAACTGGTCCTGCAGGGACATTTTGTACATTTCTCTTATCTGACACACGCAGTTCAGTTCATAAAGTTCTCTGCTAAAAATCTGATGATCTCAATGTGCAGAGCAGTGGGTTTCCTGCTGTTGAGAACCACTGCTATAAAACATGATTTGCTTTCATTCTTTGGAATTTGGGAACTCTCTCTGATACACTGTACACAGTGTGCCACACAGAATTAAAAAAAATTAAATTAAAGGTGGAGTGTTTTACACTTTCTCTTTTCCCAGCATTTGTTGAGCATTGCGACACAGCAGCGTTTGCTTGACCAATGGCTATGAATATGGATTATCTGTTTGGCCAAACGATGGCAGGTGAGAGGAGTGTTTGGTAAAAAATGTTAGAAGAACAAACATTTTTACACTCTTCACCTTTAATGTCATTTATTTAATAATTATTAGGCACATCAACTCTAAAATATAAACCTGTAAGCTTTTCAACATAGATCATTCACTAACGTTCAAAAGTTTGGGGTACTTTTTTAAAGGGTTAGTTCACCCAAAAACGAAAATTCTGTCATTAATTACTCACCGTCATGTCGTTCCAAACCCGTACGACCTCTGTTCATCTTCAGAACATAAATTAAGATATTTTTGATGGAATATGAGAGCTCTCTGACCCTCCCATAGACAGGATTCTTATACAATCAAGGTCCAGAAACATAGCAAGGACATCGGTAAAATAATCCATGTGACATCAGGGGTTCAACTGTAACTTTACGAAGCTACGAGAATACTTCTTGTGTGCAAAAAACCCCCAAAAAATCGACTTTATTCAACAATTCGGCTCATCCGCATCACCCTGGCGCCATTTTGGAGAGTATCCATTGAACGTAAACAGCGTAGGCTGTTCTGTGTCAGCTGCGTCACGCGGTATACGCTGTTTACGTTTAGATCAAAGCGCAAACAACGTAGAAAACGTATCCGCGTGACGCAGCTGACACAGAACAGCATACGCTGTTTACATTCAGTGGATACTCTCCAAAATGGCACTATAGGGTGACACGGAGGAGACGAATTGTTGAATAGTCTTTTTTTTTTTCTTTTGCACACAAAAAGTATTCTCGTAGCCTCGTAAAATCACGGTCGAACCCCTGATGTCACATGGATTATTTTACCGATGTCCTTGCTACGTTTCTGGTCCTTGATCGTGTTAGGATCCTTGCTGTCTATGGAGGATCAGAGAGCTCTCGGAATGCATCAAAAATATCTTAATTTGTGTTCTGAAGATGAACGGAGGTCTTACGGGTTTGGAACAACATGAGGGTGAGTAATTAATGACAGAATCTTCATTTTTGGGTGAACTATCCCTTTAAAGAAATTAATGTTTTAATTCAGCAAAGACACATTAAATTGATCAAAAGTAATATTAAAGACTTACAAAAGATTTCTATTTCAAATAAATGCAGCTCTTTAGAACTTTTTATTCATCAAAGAATCCTGAAAAAATGTGTCATGGTTTTCTCAAAAATGTTCAGCAGCACAACTGTTTTCAACACTGATAATAAGAAAAAAATGTTTCTTGAGCACCAAATCAGCAAATTCAAATGATTTATGAAAGATCATGTGACACTGGAGACTGGAATAATGGCTGCTGAAAATTCAGGAAAATATTTTGAAAACAGTTATTTTAAATTGCAATAATATGTCGTCGCCGATAGCATCGTGCTTAGTGCGCCGACATATACAGCTCAACTGTGCTCACGGTGACCTGAGTTCCATTCCCCTCTTGAGGTCCTATGCCAAGCCCACCCCCCTCTCTCTACCCAATACTTTCTTGTCATCTGTCCTGTCTGAATGATAAAGGAATAAAAAGCTCAAAAATAAACAAAATTGCAACAATATTTCCCAACATTGCTGTTTTACTGTATTTTTGATAATATAAACACAGCCTTGGTGAGCAAAAGAGACTTGAATAAACTTCAATGTATCATTTTGGATTATATGTCCTCCTCACAGCTTCTCACAGAATAAAAAAAGAGTTCAGGTAGAATAATAGTTTGTAGGAGCTCCAGGGAGGTTTTGTGTCAGGGCCACATGGCACTTGGTGTGAGGGAAGACTGACTTAGTGGTGGGAGAGTCAGGAGGAGAGTTGGGGCAGGGGTGCGTTCTGAATCACTCACTAATGTAGATGTGCCGCTGGGTCTGCCAGCAGTCCTGCAGGTCGTGGACAAAAGGGTGGTGGACCTGACGCTGCAAAGCAACAGTTTGACAACAAGAGCACAGGTACAGTGAGTCACAAACCTCTGAGGTTTTGAACTCGACCTCTTCATGTACCAGGGTGATAACGACACCTGCTTATATTCATCCTAGCTCTCTTCCAGTGAATTTGCATTTACTTCCTTCCTGTCGCTACTAAAACACAAACCATCTCAATTTCCATAGGATTTACGACATAAGCTAGGAGTCTGTGGCTGTAAAAGATGACATAGACCATTAGACTTGATAAAAATGAGGACATCATAGAACATTGAGGCTCACCTGGACTATTACTTCCTCCTTGGACTGCTCCAAAACTCCCAAGCGCAAAATCTCAGATTTTGGAATAACCTATATTAGACAAAAAAAAAAAAACACAAATGGCAAATAAGCATTACTGTGTCACAATGACCAGTTCAAAGTTTAGGGTCAGTAAGATTTTGTTTTTTTTAAGAAATAGCCTTTTTTTCAGCAAGGATGAATAAATGTGTTCAAAATTGATAATAAGGACATTTATGTTACAAAATTTTTCTTTTCATGGTTTCCACAAAAACATTATGCAGCACAACATGTTTCTTGAGCATCAAATCAGATCATGTGACACTGAAGACTGAAGTAATGATGCTGAAAATTCAGCTTTGCATCGCAAGATTAAAATACATTTTAAAATAATATAAAAATAGAAAAGTTATTTTAAAATGTAATATTATGATACATTATTACTGCTTTACTGTATTTTTGATCAAATAAATGCAGCCTTGGTGAGCATAAGAGACTTCAAAAACAGAAATTTTACAGACCCCAAACCTTTGAACGATAGTAAACAATAAGTATACATATATATATAAACATATTTTTAAATGTGTAAAATTATGAAATTACAAAGTGAATGAGTGAGTGTATCCAAGTTTTACCTTAACTGCATAGATCTTATGCTTCGACTTATCCTTAACCTTTAAAATGGGACCAAAAGATCCTTTTGCTATGTAACCCAGGACCTAGAGGTTGGACAATATGATAAATAATGAGAAAAAATATATAAAAAATATTAAATAAATAAGAAAATGTTGACTAACGAGTAAGCTTTTTTTCATCTTTTGTCCTTAGCGTCTCTCACCTGAAAATGTTCATGTCCTGGGACATTGCGATGCGGGAATTCGGGCAGAAACATGTTGATAAAGCTTGGCAGACTCCATTCCATACGGAGTTTCTCAGGGCCCGGTAATGAGGAGACCAGGTGCTCAGGAATGGACGGCTCCTTGTCACAAATCATTCTATGTGATCCGATTCGTAATGGGTTGATTCGGCAGAGACCAGCTGGGAGAGAAATACCCACAGCAGAGAGAAATCCCCGCCATCTGGATATTTGTGACTGCTCCTCCGACCCTGTGTACTGCTGTGAATGAATGTCATTAAATAATAATTACATAGTTACTCATATTCCAGCAATGACCTATTTTTGTTAACATGCTTATGGGTGCCTCTGTAACTGTGGATACTATTCTTTTATTTTAAATAATAATAAGAAACTGAATAAATATACAAGAGGAAAATAATGGGTTATAAACAACACAACTGTTCTGTGAACTGTTCTTCTGTCGTGTCCCTACACCAGAGAGAATTACGGAAAAATAAATATGGACAAATATTACATTTTCAATTAATGGGAGTGAGTGTGTGAGAGACAGTGAGTGAATAAAATATCCTTCTGTAAAATATCACAGCAAATTGATTTCAAACTCATGCTCATGGAATTTTGGGACCAAATATGTAAAAAGTCGTCATAATGCAGTCCATGGCAACTGGAAGTATTTTTGTTCCCTATAGAAGTTCAACAGTGTCATTACCACAACATAATTGGCTGTGGTGAAATTAACAATGTGCAGTGGTAATGATGAATTTATGAAAAACAGATATGTACAGTCAGTTTGAGATACACTGAATATCCCATAAATTCCAATGCACATTTAAAATGCTTTTAAATAAGAAATATCAAGTCAAAAGGCTGTTTTAGTCATAGTCAAGGAATCACCATAATATTAAATAAACTAGATGACACTGGCTTTTGTTTTTAGTCAAATACACACAAATGTAAAATGGCTCTTGTAATTATTCTGCTTGCAGAAAACATAACTATGTATTTATTAACTATAAATACGTATTTAAACTAAATTAGCTTTCCTCTAGTTGAATAGACAATAAATATAATACACAATTTTATATAACTGACTTATGTTTTTTTTTCGATTAAATATGCCTTAAATGCCCTATTAAGATTTAGCTTCTAAAAATAAACATGCATTGCTTAACTCTTAACAAGTACAGATCAAACATGAAAGTAACACATGCCACAGTCAGCAACCATCCAGAGCACAGGCTGTACACAATGTTTCCAACTTTTCTCACCACTCTTACCAAGAAAATTATTTAAAAAACTAACCTTGCTGTTTTTGCTAGCATCGGCACCCATCACATTTGTCGTTTGTGTGAAATATTAGTCGAATCTTCTATACTGTTCATCCATGTTGTCGCTTGTAGTTTCAGTGGCAGTGAGTGACAGAGCGCTACCACCAACGTGTGTTACTGTAATAATAGCTCGAATATGGACAGGACAAGAGCGTTTATATTATGTCTCACATTGAACTATACAGGCGAACTCATCTTCTACCGAAGCGTTATCAGTCTGACAGATATGGCGACAAAAACAAGATAATCTCCGATAGCATCGACGAATACTGCGCAGCCTCCCACGTTACTGTCACCCAATCGGATTTCTTGGCGAGTTGTTAGACCACGCCCACTCCAGCGCCCACTCGAAACTGTATCAGGAGCTGTCCGGGCTCAATTATTTACATCCAGTGATGATACATGACGTTATTAAACATTAAATACCATAGAGTCATGCTTTCTGTTCATTTATAGTTATATCTAAATAGTGTTATTATATTCACTCTTAAAAATAGGTTCTTTATTGATAGTTCCATGGAACCTTTGGATCATTGCACAAAAGGTTCTTTAAAATGTCATTAAAATATTTTTCACAGTAAGCAAAAAATGGTTCATTGGAAGGTTCTTTGGGGAACTTTAAATAGTTCCACCTTTATTTTTAAGATTTTACATACAGTTTTGGGGACTCACAGCAATGAGTTCAGTTATCTCCTAATCAGCTTACATACAAAATGTGCAGAAATGGAAAAGTACAGATTGGAACAAAACAAATAAAATGAAAAATATCATTTATTTGTGCTCCGGGAGTGTTCTGGACAGTGTTATTTTATCACTGAGGTATTATTATAGTTTTTATTAATATTCTTAATTCGTTTTTTTTTTAAATATATTTTATGTTTTATTTTAATTTTAGTTGTTTTTTATCGTTAATTTTTTTTAAGACTACATATTTTATAGTTATTGAAGTTAAAACTATGAAACATATAAAACATAATGTTTTTATAATGTATATTTTATTTTATTTCATATAGCATTTTTTAATGGCTTTAGTTTTAGTTAACTAATGCTATTAACGCTGGTTCTGGATTATTTCTCATTTTTGTCAGATTATACTGACAAAAACATACACACACAGAGTGTATCACATGTCATGTGATAGCTGATCTTTTCAGCATCAGTAGGTTACATAAGACAAGGGATTGGATTATCTCATGAATAGTGTTGTAGCAGAATGCACAGTTGGTATGTCCCTATTTTTCTTGTTAACAAATACACATACACACACGTTCCATTTACACATACACAAATACACACATGTCAAATGTCTTTAGAATAATGGATTAGAAACAGTAGCTGCACAATTGCCCATAATGCATGAATGATAATGCTGAGAGCTACACTGAAATCATTCTTCTACAAAGGGCAACCATATGTGGCTCCTTAGGTGAGGCTTTTCAAAAAGAAAAATAAATGCTAAAAAATAATTATATAGCTTCTCTGCAAATAATATGTAGCCTATGTAGGCTAATGTATAATGTAATAAGTATGTAATCAAGGCCTATATAGTATGCTAACTTTTATTTATTCTTGATATTTCATTTCAGTATTTCAATTATACACTAAAAGTCGAGTATATAAATATCTATATGTAAATATAATCGTAAACAAATGTTTTAATATACATATTGTGATATAAGACATTTTAACAAACTGTAATTATGACATTAAAGGTGCAATAGGTGATTGTCTTCAGAAACATTTTTTGTTATGCTGGTTGAAAGTTTCTTCACATCCCGATAGCAATCATTAAGTTAAGTGGTCTAAATGTATTTATATATTCTGTGGAAGGCGTAGGACCAAGAAATGTTCGTCCAATCAAAATGTTAAATCCGAACATTATGAGAGGCTTTCCTACCTGCCTGTCAACATACGTCGTCAGCACGTTAACATACGCTATGCAGACAGAGCGAGAATGGCAGACAAACATCAACAACCCGATCTTCCTTCCTGGTATTGTAGTACTTTTACTAACTGTACTATAAAGTTTTCTTACCGGTGAATGACACATGATGTATTGTAGTAATGTTGTCTCTGGTCGTCTGATCTGTGAGTGTATATGCGTTCAGGAGGCGTGGCTTTGGACGGCGATTTGTAGGGAGGGAGGGACGTACACTCTCAGTGCTATCAGGCTAAAGTTAGCATTTTCCAAGATCTCCTACTGCACCTTTAATTTCAATATTTCGTTATGAAACTTTGCAATTTTTCATCCCATAGGATATAAGGGGTCATGATCTTATTTACACAAAAGAGGTCTTTGTATGCTTAATACATCCTGCAAGTTTAAAATGTCCTCGTCATCAATAAAAAAGCATTTATGTAATAACCCTCAAAAAAACGGCTCGTTTTGGATCCGAGGTGCAAGGTGACATCAGCTGGGCACAGTCGTTTGCATAAACACTGCCTCCAGAGCAACACATTGATGAATAGTCTTCTTCTTACCATAGGCCCCACCTACTGACATTCATCCGCTAATGGCTGACATTTGATCATGCTGAATGCGAATGTCACGTCGCATCAAACGCAAATAGAAATTACAATTGCTGCCACTGTCTTGTTTACGCTTGCTTTCTGACACAGTCAGAAAGCAAAGAACGTTGGCTTTGAAGCGTTTGGGTTAAACAGCTCATCTGCATTTTTGTACAGCTATCAGAAGGTTCCCAGCGTAAGGAAAAAGTGGATAGTTTATTTTTAATGGCATCCCGGATTGTGTCAGAGGAATGTCCAGAAAATTTTGTTTTGTAAATGAGGCGCAATGTCATGGAGAGTTCACAAAGAAACATTTGTTGAAAGATGAAACAGTACTAGATCTGACTGCAGCTGCATCACAAACCGTAAGTAAATGATTTCATTATGCTTTGTCTGGAAATGACTGTTTTATTTTGATTATGTTATCAAAGCACTCACAATAGCGAGGAGGCTGCGATGACATTAGCCAATCATAACAGTGGCTGATTAAAGGACACGCCCCTTAAAACAGGTCATTTTATAGAGAGGGTCAGAATGAGAGTTAAAAATAATCAATTTTCCACATATTTATTTATCTTTTTGTGCCAAAAACTTTATTAACATTATAAGTAAACCTCAAGGAACATATTTAAAAAATCCTTCTCATGACACAGCTACTCCACTCTATTTAAACCACTTATAGATCACTGAGAAAAACAATTAGGCTAATGGGTAACACTTTATTTCGATAGTCCACTTTAGACATTCTACTAACAGTAAGTAACTTTGCAACTACATGTCAACTAGCAGTCATTAGAGTATTAGTAGTCTGTCTGCTTAATATCTTCTAACACTTTATTTTGATGGGTCCACAACATACAACATACTGACTATGAGAAACTTTGCAAGTATATTATTCTACTAAACCTAAAATTACCCTACTGAGAGTTAGTAGACATGTAGTTGCAAATTAATGAGAATTAGTTGACATGTAGTTACAAAGTTACTTATAGTTAGTAGAACGTCTAAAGTGGACTATAAATTGTAACCGGCTGATGAAAAACAAACAAAACCCAATCTAGGTAGTGAGCATTTCTATCAAACACTTTTATTATAAGTTATTTCGGAATATTTTACATTGAATATTTTATTATTTAAGGAAATTTCGCCTCCTAGGTAATACAAATGCGTGACTTATGAGTCTTGCCTTCGCCATAGTAGCATTTGTAAACTCGCATCCCGGAAATTCACTTTTCAAGATGGCGACGCGCGTTGTAAGCATGAGATTTTTGAGCACAATATTTCAACCAGTATTGACATTGAGATGTCATGGCGTGAATATCAAAAGATATGTGCGTAGACGCAGATGTGTGTCTGGTTTAATTTCAGTGAACCAGACGATAGAAAATTCAAAAGGAGTCGTCAGTAAAAACGAACATTTATTACAAGACAACATTTTCAGAAACACTAGAAACGACAGCATTCAACATCCCGACAACATCTCGGATTCAGTACAGTCCTCACAATTACCTCGGGAAAAGGCGATAAACGCAGACCGCTGTGACAATCATCAGCCCACCAAATTGTCCCGTTTTGGAGAAGTTGATGGTTTGTTGTATGAGAAAGCACAGCCTGGGGACAAGAGTTTGACGTGAGTAAAATATCGACATTTCTCACTACATGATTCTTGCCGGAGACTACTAAGAACTACAACTGTTCTGTTTCTTCTTCTTCGTTGTTTTGTTTTCTTTTCTATCTCTCTCTCTCTTTTTTTTTTTTTTGGCAAAATGCAAGAAATGAGTATGAAGACAAAAGTGTTGACAAAAAAATCCCAAAACCCTCCTCAATGTAATCACTTAATGTTGTGAAAAATGAACAGTGTATTTTGCATCTCGTGAATCTTGTTTTGAATGTTAAATGTATTTACTACAAATGATGTTGCATTTAATCTCCATTGTGTATACAGGAGGTTGGTCAACATAGCTCGATCAAAGAAGCTTCGGGAGCAGCAAGGTAAAGTTGTTCTGGAGGGAAAGCATCTTATACGCAGCGCTCTGGATGCAGGGGCCGTAGCGCAAACTGTTTATTTCAGTTCAGTAGATGCACTGCGGGAGCTTCCCCTGGATAAACTCAGGCTTACCAGTATTGTTAAAGTCAGAATGGAAGATCCTAAAATCTGGTCTGATCTTGACATCTCAAAAGCATAATAGGTAAGAGACCTGCATTAACAATACCAAACAAATTGTCCCTCTCATACAACAGCACCCTAATTTGATATTCTCTAATTGCAGCCATATTCAAACGGCCCGAAGCATCCCATTTAACATTCTCAGATGAAAAGTGTGGCAAGCCTTTGCCTCTGACACTGATTTGTGACAATGTGAGAGACCCTGGAAACCTGGCCGCAGTGTTACGCTCTGCTGCTGCTGCAGGGTGTCACAGTGTGCTGCTCACTAAAGGTACCAGCAAACTACGACATTCTCACTTTATTTACTTATGAAACTTTTATCTTAAAAAAAAAAAAAAAAAATCAACTAAGGCCCATTCAGACCAAGAGTGATAACTATAAATGAGACTGCCCGATGACGTGCACCCTTCAAATGCGACATTGGGAGGATGCAGCCTCTGAAATGGGATGCTGCTCTAATAGCTAATATTACTCATATAACCCATTGCACATTGGATGAGGATTTTGATTATAACTACGAACGCAAATAAAAAGTCTTAAAAAACTATCAACATGGTAGATATGTGAGACAGACGGTTACGTAGAGGAAGGGGTTTGAGTGATTAATAATCAATACCTAACCTGATGAGAAGATATTATCTGCATTATATTTTATCTTCAACAACACTGTGAACTTTCTTAAAGATTTTCGTAAAAAGTATTCTTTTTAAATATCAGAAATTATTAATTAAAATAATTTTACATTTCAAATGGTCTGATGTTTTTTATTTAGATATTTACTACCATATATTATATTATGCAGAGATTACATGATATTTATTTGACAGTTTTATAGTTGGAACTTGATATTGATTGTATTTTTTTTTAATTGATCATCTATTGATTTTTAGTTTTGTTTATAATTAAATTCTGGCAATCTCCCCTCAGGATGTGTGGATGTTTGGGAGCCCAAAGTCCTTAGGGCAGCCATGGGGGCTCACTTCCATCTCCCTGTAATCCCAAGCCTAACATGGAGTGATATTCCAAGTCACCTGCCCAAAACAGCAACCATTCACGTAGCCGACAACTGCAGCACCACCTTGACTGAAGATAACAATACCGTAATCCCTCAACAACAGAAAAAGCCTTCTGATTACGGTTGGGTCAGAGGACATCAGTACCCAAGGAAGGTGGAATATGAGGATGATGATTTCTGTGGTTTTGAGGATTATGATAGTGGCAAATCCCTCGAGACGCAGTATTATTACATTGAATGGGTTGCTAGGCACACAGGTCTTGTAATTGGTGGAGAATCACACGGTCTGAGTCGGGAGGCTTTGCGATTGGCTGAGAGGACTGGAGGACGGAGGTTACTGATCCCCATGGTACATGGTGTAGACAGCCTGAACTCTGCCATGGCTGCAAGTATTTTGCTTTTTGAAGGAAGGAAGCAGCTGCTGTCACTGGCTGAGAAGATAAGAAGTTGACAGAAACCACAGCTTCGTGAAAAAAGATGATAAAGCCATGCAATCATTACATAATTGTTATGTAATATAAACACATCCAGTATGTTTTTCTATGTGTGATATTTAAATATTTGTATGTAAATAAGGCCTTTTGATCTGACTGGAATTCATTCATTCAAAATAGGAAAATACGATTGATTCATGAGTTTAAATTTTTTTTTCCATGTCCTCAGTATTGAAATAAACCGTTTCAAAATAATGGCCGCAATATGTTTTGGGATTAAGACTTGAGTGAGGGGGAAAAAAAATTTAAATACACTTGGATTGCTGGCCAAGTGTATGATATATGCAAGGACACTATAAAGAGACATTATGTGAAGCATGATTTAGTTTGCAATTACATCATAACCAGAAGTTCTATGGAAGCATATATGTAGCAATATTCATCTTGAACTGTAAAATACAAAATGGCAATGCAATATGTAAAATGGCAATGTATTTCTGTATTTAAATGTACATTTTCCATTACATATGTGTAACGTTTGGTCTGTAATAAAAATTAAATTAAATAATGTACATTTTCCGTTTCCTACACTAGTTTTAATGTAAATTAAATAATATTTAATTATGTAAATTAAATGTTTTAATGCTTCATAAATTGCAAAATTAAAATGTATTACCTAATCTGATAGGATATTTTTTATCATGTCCAAGCACAGACTGTAGCCAAATTTTCATTTAAATGTTATTTTTCTTAAATGAATTTACACTAATGGATAGAACATTCGGGGTTGCATTTTTATTAAAATATGATAAATGTAGCAAAATGCAGTCTGGATTTCAAAATGCACTCTGAGCCAATGGTATTTACATGCCCACACCATACTTAAACATCATTAAAATGCATTACCAGAAATAGATGAAGAATCCCTTCTTCTAGTAAAGTCATTGTGTGATCCATTTCCATTGAGAGTCCTAACACCAGTGTTGCCAAATCCACGTTTTTCCCGCGGAATTGGGCTACTTTAACACTGTTGCCACGGGTTGTTTTTCATGTCCGCGGGTTGAAGCGACCCCAATAACGTGATATTTAGCCCCTGCAATGCGAATTTCACCAGGGTAATCTCACAAAAAATGTGTATTTTACCCCCCAGAACATGATTTTTACTGGGGGACCCCATCGAAATGCCATTGGGCTAGTTTTGATTAGCAACTGGGTGGGTTTTGTTGTGAAAACCTGGCAACCCTGCCTAGCACCTCCAAGCAACAGGAAATTCCTCCAGAATGTCACGCGTTCCGAGATGTCTACAGCAAGCAACTGGCAACCAAGCTACCACCACATCAGCCATGGGACTGTGCGATCGACCTGCTGCCTGGGGCTACATTACCACATGCTAAAGTCTACCTACTGTCCATCCTGGAACAAAAGGCCATGGAGGAGTATATCGAGGAGGCTCTCAAGCAAGAATTCATCCGTCCATCCACTTTCCCTGCTGCTTTGAGTTTCTTTTCTGTGGGTAAAAAGGACAACGACCCTGCTCTCAACTCCCAAATGATCAAGTTCTGGTACCCTCTTCCTCTGGTCCTGGCAGCCCTGGAACGCTTATAACCTCATTAAAATCCTGGAGGGTGTCTGAAAGACAGCTTTTGTAACACCATCAGGCCACTACGAATATCTCGTTATGCCGTACGGACTGTCCAACTCACCCTTCGTCTTCCAGGGATTCATGAACGAGGTGTTAGTTCATCATTTCATCATCATCTATATTGATGATATGCTATCTATTCCTGGAACTAGGCCAAACATTGTTAACACATGATGCAGGTCCTTTGGGAATACCACCTTTACAGCAAGCTCAAGAAGTGTGAGTTCCACTGTGACACCATCCACTTCCTTGGCTATGTCATCAACCAGCACGGCATCTGCATGGACCAGAGGAAGGTACAGGGAGTTGAGAATTGGCCACAACCCACATCCATCAAGGAACTATAACACTTCTTGGGGTTTGCAAACTTCTACAGGATGTCCATCAACAACTTCTAACCTCCCTGTTGAAACATGGAACCAAGTCTCTGTCCTGGAACTCTGAAACTACCAACGCCTTCAACCAGCTCAAGAAAGCCTTCTGCACTGCTGCTACCCTAGTGCATCCCAATCCTGAACCCCCCTTCCTCGTCGAAGTTGATGCATCTGTGCCATATCCAAAGTACCTCGCCATCTACCAGAAGGAAAGCTGGTACTTCTACCCATACCTAACAGGCCATTTTCACACATTGGAATTGATTTCATCACTGACTTACCTTCTTCAGATTCTCACACCTGTGTCCTCATCATTGTAGACCACTTCTCCAAAGCATGCAAGTTGATTACACTGAAAGGATTACCCACTGCCTTTGAAACTGCCTTCAAGTCTTTCGTCATTTTGGTCGTCTCCAACCACGGACAAGCTTAACATTGGTTATCACCCACAGTCCAACAGCCAGACCGAATGGAAGTTATAAGAGACTGGGAGATATCTGCGGTCATATTGTCATTAACATCAGTTGGAGCCGTTACCTCCCATGGGCTGATTATGCACAGAACCCTCTGCGTCAAACCACCACCAGATAAACCCCTTTTCAGTGCATACTTGGCTACCAACTGCCCCCGTTTTCTTGGTCAGGTGAGCCTTTGGATGTTCCAGCTGTCCACCACTGGTTCCAGGAGAGCTAGTGGGTCTGGGACTCACATTCACCTTCACCTGTCTAGGGATGGGCATTTTTGACAATTTATATAAATAAAAATATGACATGAAAACCTGTCTATGAAAACATGAACACATGATTAGAACACTGTTAGATTATGATTATGATGCAGCAATGTTGTTAATAAAGGAGCATCAAGGAATAGCTGCCTGAGGTGAAGGACTTTATGCCAAAAAACTGACACATCTTATGATATTAATCAGATGACTTAGATACATAACATAGACATAACATTACATCTTGTATCTGCACAAAAGGATGCAAATGCCAGTGAACTTTAAGTTATGCACTATAGCGAGAGAGAGTGTGAGAGAGAGCTCCCGCCTTGATGCGCTTTCATGACAGTGCGCTGAAACATGGGCGAAAACAAAGTTGAAACAAAGTTCTCATTATAATGCTGTTTATGGCAGATTTGTGCTATATTTTCATCTACATTATTAAGTGATTCCTGATTTTCGTCGTCTCTCCGAATATGCAATAGCCTACTAAACCGTGTAAACTGTGTTTTTATTATACAGCTGCCACAGTACAACAGCGCCAGTGCGCTCACCACACACCTGCTACAGGTGGAGAGGAGAGAAAGTGATAGAGCCAGTTCAATGAATGGGGATTATTAGGAGGCCATGATTGACAAGGGCCAGTGGCAGCAATTTGGCCAGGACACTGGGGTTATACCCCTACTCTTTACGAGAAGTGCCATGGGATTTTTAATGACCACAGAGAGTCAGGACCTCGGCTTAACGTCTCATCCAAAAGATGGTGCTTTTTGACAGTATAGTGTCCCCGTCAATATACTGGGGCTTTAGGACCCACCCCCTGCTGGCCTCACTAACACTTCTTCCAGCAGCAACCTAGTTTTCCCAGGAGGTCTCCCATCCCAGTACTGACCAGACTCAACCCTGCTTAGCTTCAGTGGGCAACCATTATTGGGCTGGGGGTGATATATGGCTGTGGCAGGTACCACTGGGCAAGGATGCTCAGCATTGTAAAATGATTTTCATTTACCTTCCACCAAAATAAAGGATCCTGGTTCATGGAGATGCATGGTTCACTGAAGTAGCTTTCGACTTTGGTATCATGCTAACAAACATCACTCGCACCGTAATCCTCATCAAAAAGTGTGTTGAGTGCCATATCTGCTGCTCCTTCAGGCTGAGGTTCACTATTTGTTTGAATTTCTCAGCATCCTCAGCAACAGTGATTATGCACCGTTTCAAAGATTCTGCCACAGCTGTCTTGAATTCCGACACTCTTGGAAACTCATCGGTTTGTGTGTTTAGGTGTCTCGTGATGAGGCTGTATGTGATTGGATAGACCATCGAAATGCAAACATACGTCTCACTGCACATTGCTGTTGTGGCGCACTTCAGAGAACAGGTATCAGTTCTTCTACAATCTGCCAGTGCTCATCTTTCAACTTTGTCTTCGCATCAGCAAATTTTGTAAAACAGTGATTTGACAGAACTGAGCATACAGTCCATCTTTGTTCAAAAAGACATTCAAACATATCGCACACAGAATTCCACTGCGTGCGACAGTACTGGATATGTTTGTGTTCGGGTACTTTCTGCCGTTGTTGTTTCTGGTGAAGTGCGTCTGTAGCCACTGTGCTGTGGTGAAAGTGAGCCACTAACTGGCTGCTGGCAGCTATCACACTTTTTACAGATGCAACACCGAAACCTTCATTGATTGCTCACTGCAGGGTGTGTGCAAAGCAGGGCACTGATTCCCAAAGTCCTCGATTTCCCAGAACCATATTACTCATGTTATCGTGAACACACGCAATTACATTGTCCGAGCTTGACAACCACTGTTCTGTGGCATCTTTTAGGTAGTTGGCAATGTTTACGGCAATGTGTCATTCATCGAAACTGCACATCTGTAACACTGCACTGTGCATTTTCCCATTCAGCAATGTAATGGCAAGTTAGTGTTATCTAGGATTCAGTGGTCATTCAGAAGTGACAGCCACCCTCGCTGTCTTTGACAGTCTGTCTTTCAGTGAAGAAACAGTCTTTTTATATAGATCATCTATTCTTGCCGTAATTGTTTTGCGTGATGGGGTGTCATACTGGGGCACAATGTAATGCATGAAATCTTTAAACCCTGTTCCGTCGACGAAACTAATGGGCAGCAAATCTTCACTATCATTTCGGCGATTAGCTGTGTCATCTTTTCGGTTCTGCCTGCATTGCATTTTGATCTTACGGGAAATGATGCAATGCTTGTCTGAGTTGCCGCTCTGGTATCACCAGACATTTTATGTACAAATGTTAGATGGTAGCGCATTGTACTTATTGTAGATTTGTGTGACAGCTTGGTGCTGCAAAGCTTGCATTGAACTGTATTTTCATTTATCTTGTCAAAGTGAAGCCAGACATCACTACGTGACTTTGAAGCCATGCTTCTCTCTTCTCACTTCTATACTTTGGAATACTGTACTACTGATACTGTGGCAAGCTAAACAATCAGAGCTCAGGGTGCCACCCAAAGTGCTGCTATAACCAATCAGAAATGTTTTTTATCATCGTTCTCATGATCGATCGTTGCTGTCACGGTCGATTACCTGAGTACTCGATCACTGTTGCACATCCCTAGTACTGTCACAGAGTCAGCAACATCCCCAGCACCAGACCCCTACACTCTGCACACTCATTTCCAGTCTGATCACCTGTACCTGTCACATCCAATCAACACACCCTATTTAAGCTGCTCACTTCAGTTCCTTGTTGTCTGGTCACATTGTTCATTCCCAGACACTACCCGACTACCAACCTGCATGCACTTACCTTCTTCAGTCCTCGATGCATCTGCATCCAACCTCCGGATCCAGCTTACCAACACCAGTTTATCCAAACCTGCAAAAGTTAAGACTGTTATTCTCTGAAATACCGCTGCATTGATCCATTTACCAGTTACTCACCTGCTATCCATGTGTATATGCCACAACCTGCAATAAACCTGTTGTTTGGATTACCCTAGTTGCATTCTTCTGTTCCATGACACCCATGCAGTTCCACAACTGTCCAGACACACAAATGGTCATTGGACTGCACAGAGCTGCATCCCATACTTTTTTCACATTTCCGGCTTCGCTACTGTTCGGACGCTCTTGCTTATTGCTCTGTGCTTTGCTCCCTATTTTTGTACTTTTTGTAC
>JAFVLL020003020.1:0-32853 GCA_021397915.2 Tor tambroides | reverse complement strand
CACACACACACACACACACTCACTCACACACACACACACACACACACACACACACACACACACACACACGCACGCACACAAAAAAAACATCACTCAATGCCATTTATTTCCTAATTTTGTATTTTATTGAGCAAATATCTATTAAAAATAATGTAAAGATATAAGCGTTAAAATATTAGACTAATTTCACAAAAATATTGCACATACACCTCTCAGATCAGCAGCTCTGTATTGCATTGAAAGCCTGAGGTTTTTGCATAGTTTATGAGGGGAAGATCTTTGATATTTAGGGATATGCATGCGCTGTGGTGTTATGTTTATGTGTCTGCAGCGTCCAGGAGATGAACGTCTCAGCAGCTTGACAGCATCCTGACAAATTCTGCAAGAAGAGCAGAAGCAGAGGGGCGTCTCACACCTGTGTGTAGGAAGTGTGAGCTTCTATAAGCGCTGAATGTGTGTCATTTCTCACCTTCGAAATCCACCGTGCCGTCTCCGTTATTGTCTGCCTCTCGGACCACGGCGTCGATCTCTCTGTGGTTCATGTGTTCTCCCAGTAATTTAGTCATGGCGCTCCTCAGCTCCTCGGTGGTGATCGAGCCGTCGCCGTCCATGTCAAACTGGAGAAACCAGACGTCTGTTATTTGTTATTTATGTTTTTGCATGCTTCCCCGTGATCCTCCAGCCCATAATGCAGTGCTAGCACTCAGGTTTGGTTCCTCTCTCACCTCTTTGAAAGCGTCTCTCAGTTCCTTCACTCCGATCATGCCGGCCGTCTCGGCCAAAAGCTTCGGCGCCATTAACTCCACAAAGTCTTCAAAGTCCACCCTTCCTCCCACTGCGAGACAGAGAAACAGAAACCCGCTCTAAACACGTGTGTTTGCTCACAGCGATCATGATTATCATGCAGCTGGAGCGTACGGTTCATGTTGATGTTCTGGCCCAGCTCGATCAGCTCCATCTCGGTCGGCATGTAACCCATCGTCCTCATCAGGTTCCCCAGGTCCTTACAGCTGATTAGACCGTCTTTATCTTTATCAAATTCATTAAAGGCCTCTCTCAGCTCTGAGAACAAGAAGCATTCGTCAGGGTTCATATAACCAGAACATTTTACATTACAGTAATCAACTACACTCTTAAAAATAAAGCTGCTTCATGATGCCATAGAAGAACCTAAATGGTTCCATAAAGAACCTTTAACACCTGAAGAACCTTTCTGTTTCACAAAAGCTTCTTTGTGGTGAAAGAAGGTTCTTCAGATTATAAAAAGGTCAGAAAGAGGTGGTTCTTTGACTGAATGGTTCTCTGTGGCATCGCTGTGAAGAACCTTTTAAGCAGCTTTATTTTTAAGAGTGTTTGTGCATGAAATGCTAATCAGAATGATTTAAATAAATAAATAAATAAATAAGACCTCTGTGATGTCTACCAATAATTATGGCTATACACACTGAAAAAAAATGATTCATTGAATTTACTAAATGTTTTTAAGGTAAGTGCTTGCCAACAATTTATTTGAGCTATTTTAGCTGATTAACTTTCAACATTTATTTTTAAATGTAGCTAAAATAAATTGTTTGCAATCACTTATCTTAAAAAAAATTTTGAATAATTTTTTTTTCAGTGCAGTTCTTCTTAATAATGATAATAAATAATAATAACAACAACATTTCTGCCATGTCCACTAATGTTTATTATCATACAGCTCTTCAAAGCATGTGACTCTGTCTGTAAAACAATGTAAGTTTGTTGAAATAAAATGATTATTTTGCATGCGTCCGTCTAAGCTTTGAGTTTAGTGGAGATGATGATTAGAGCAGATTATGTGACGGATGACAGGTGTGTTTACCTTCAATCTCATCATCTGCCAATTCTCTGTCCTGCAGAAGCAAAAGCACAGGTTAAGCCTCTCAGACCTGTTTCTCTGTCTGTTTAGAGGTTTCAGATTAACCTAAAAGGCCTGTTTTACCCCATTTTGCTAATGGCATGAATGCTTTTAAAGCAGTGCATTGTGATTCTCCCGTTAAGCAGACAGCACTCAGTGACACGCTTCACGTGGACCGAGCGTTTCGCTCAGATTTACTGCAGTGTCTGCTGAATCAGGCCAAACACAGACTATAAACTAACACAACACTAATCCAGTAATGACCAGTTTCTGATTGCACAGTATTTCCGGTTTCTCTCATATTTACACTTTTACTTTTTTTTTTAAATTATAAAACTAAACTACATAAGATGAAACATAAAAACATAAGATAAAACATAAAAAGAACTCAAATTAAATAAAATTATTGTAAATATTATATATGTTTAAAAAATGAAATAAATGAAATACATGATTATTTTCATAATAAATTATAATAAATGATTTTAAACACAATTTATCTTGACTGTTCATAAAATTGGATGTTATAAATACAACATAATGATGATTTTCTAATTGCTCAGCATTTCAAAATTTTTTTGTTTTATTATAAAACTAAAGTAATGAAAACATAAGAAACATAATTTAAAAATAATAAAGGAATAACATTTTTTTAAACATGTAATTTGTCTCAACTGTTGATAAAGCAGATAATGTGAAAAAGCAATAAAACACAAATCTATTAATTACAATAGTCTAATTGCACATTTCCATTTTTCTTACATTTAGACATTTGTTTAATAATAAAACTAAACTAAATAAATAAACAGATTTCTACAAACATATGTGTTCATGAACTGGGATGATGTTATAAAGTAATACACCACAAATCCATTAATGACATTTTTTTAATTGCACATAATTTCAGTTTTTTCCTTATATATAGACTTTTGTTTAAAAATAAAATGAAACTAATAAAAATAAGCTACAAAACATAAAATGATTATCAATTCTATTTTCATTTAAAAAGATAATTTTCTAAAAGCATTTTTTCCTATAAATAAATCATTTGTCTGGAGTGTGTTTATAAAATGGGACAATGTTAAAGTTGCTAATACTGTAAGAAAACAAATGTGAAATATCGTGGAACGACTTACGATTTTGGCTCCCCGTAAGAAGATGCACGCAGTCATGTCTGAGAGAGTCGGGATCGGATGCTGTCACAACACCCTGAAACTTTCATGTGTTTCATGCATAAGTACATACAGCAGACGTGTTTGAATTACAGACGTATGGAGCAACACTCTTAGTGTGTTCATCAGCTCCTTACACAATAAAAGCATTCAGGTGAAAGTAGAGGCACATTACTCTGAAAGGCGAATGGCAGTATTTCTGAGTGTAAAGTATGCTCACCGTGCTGGAGTCTGGAGTGAAGCTGATCCGGTCCCGGTGTGTGGCCCCTGCTGGACCGGCTCGGCTCCGGAGGGCTTTTGTACGCTGTGTGTGTGTGTGTGTGTGTGTGTGTGTGTGTGTGTGTGTGAGGGAGGGGTCAGACTCACATCAGTCTGGACACGGGACAGCATCAGAGCATCAGCAATCAGACTCAGAAGCTTCTGTACAAACACACATCCGGCTCAATTACATTAACACTAAAACTAGAAATTCACTGTAAAAAATACACGCATGGCACTTCACATGTTTCACAGATGATCCCAGGGTTATTACTGATAACAAAAACTCAAAACCTTTACTTTAAAAAACATTAACTGAAATACAATATACAAAAATAAACTAATTTTATTTCAGCAACATTTCTCATTTTCATTTCGTTTAACTTTATACCTAAATAAAATTTTAAAAATTAATTAATAAAAATTAATAAAAACTATATAGACATATTTTAAAAAAGAATAAACTGGCAAAAACAAACAATGAAATTACTAAAACTTTAAGTAAAATGAAATCAGGAAATATAAATATAAAACTTAATTTATAATATATATATATATATATATATATATAAAAACTATAATAGTATATCAGACCAAACCTAATACGTTTTAAAATTACTGTTAAACAACAAAATGAAAGCTTAACAGAAACTATGAAATAATAAACATTATGTTTTAATGAGCGTATGATGTACGAAGAAAACAAAACAAAATATGAATAAATATCACAGCTATGCACAACACACTAAAATAACACACTAAACATTACACAAGACCAAATGTGATATGAAAAAATAATGAGCACATCTGAAGTCATAAAAAACATAATTATTTAAATACTCATAAACATTTTTGGTCCTTTGTACACTTTTCTTTTCTTTTTTGTAATTAATATTTTATATTGCATATATCTTTCACTGTAACTAATGAACAGGTTATTTCTATTTTATGAACATTAATAAACTTTGCATAATAAAATAACAGTTATTTTATTATTTTTGCCTAATTTGTGTTTTTCAGCACCACACAGAGAGAGTATTTTAATATAATAACCATAATGTTATGACTGTAAAACTGTATATTTCGAAAAACAATTTTTATTTCTTCTTCTTTCATTTGCATCTTCCACATTAACACCACAAACGTACTAATAACCTCTGACAGATGATTTCCAGGAGCCTGTGAACAGATGAATATGTATGAAATGAAGCACCCTGCTGCTCCTTCATCAGGACACACGATAAACCCTTCCATGAACGGTTTGCAGACATTTCTCAGAACAATTCACTCAATCATCATGACTTCATGAACGTGGTGCTGATCGTCTGCTGATGCAAATCTATAAGCAGTCTAATACATCAGAAGACTTTCAGAGTCATTAATCTTCTGTATCGCACCTTCATTGTTTTCTGACAGACTCGTGACCTTTAGCTATTTACCTCATTGCTGTTACATAAACATATGCTTTCATTCCACAAATCATAGCCAAATTTCACAAATCTGTTTGCATAAGAGATTAGGCCTTGGGCAACTTAATACAGATTTGATTATTTATTTATTTTCTGTATGTTTTGGGTGGGTTATGTAAGGCCGGCGCGAGGAAAAGGTGAGGAGAGGAGATGGAGACGGATGAAGGGCATCACTTCTCATGAACGGCTGAACAGATCAGAGACAGATGGGCGGATTCATAAAACATTTGCTTGCTTTAATGCCGTCCGGGGCACTTTATTTCTGTTTTTAGAAGGCTATAATAGAGGGTATAATAAATATATTAAATAGTGCTGTCAAACGATTAATCGCATCCAAAATAAAAGCTTTTGTTTACATAATATTGGTGTGTTTATTTATTATATATAAATACACACACATGCATGTTTATATTTAAGAAAAATGATACACTTATATTTTAAATATATTTATATAGATTATTAAATAGATTTATATAGAATATATTAGTGCTGTCAAATCACGATTAATCGCATCCAAAATAAAAGTTTTTGTTTACATAATATGTATGTGCGCTGTGTATATATATATATATATATATATATATATATACATACACATTCATTTATATATTTCAGAAAAATATGTTATGTATATATATTAAATATATTATATAAATTATGTGAATATAAATATAGACATGTAAATATTTTCAAAATATATACTATAAGTGTGTATATTTGTATATACATAATAAATATACACAGTACACACACAAAAACTTGTAAACAAAAACTTTTATTTTGGATGCGATTAATCACGATTAATCGATTGACAGCACTATATTTCTTCACATTTACAATGAATTTCAGTCACATTCTGGAAGTATAATCTGTTTTGTTTTTCTACTTGTTACTTTTTAAGAGCATTTTATATGATGTTATGTATCAGGTTTTTGCATATGGTTGAAAATCAGAAAGTCATAGACGAGTGTTAACTCTTGATCAGTTTAGATGGTAACTTCATCCAGTGAGAACAATATTTTAATATGCTTCATATTCACCATTAACATTCAGTGGCTCATATTTACATGCACTTATATTTTTAGGCATGTTGTCCTCAAACTGGGAACAAAAATATAACAGGTCAGCTGTACTGGTGCTTGAAAGTTTGTTAAAATGACTTATTATTTTAATATAGCCATGCATCTGCAAACAAGGGCCTATTATTAGCTAATTCAGTGGTGGTTAGTTCAAAAATACCCACGCATTTTTCCACTATGTTCAGTATGCAAAGGAGTGGGAAAGGTTTTTAATCAGGATTAGGCATAAAATGAAGTCTTCAGGATCATTCATAGATGTGAAAACGGTCTGAGAATTGAACAGACAGCTGTACCTGGCTCAGATGGTGTGTTTCTGCTGATTAAAGGAGAATACAAGACTTCTTCACCTTACAGATGGTGCTCAGAGGCAAAAATGCATCATATTTTGTGAGAAAATGTGGAGTAAACAAACAGGCACAATGTTAGGAATCAGCAGCCCAAAATTATTTAGAAACAATTATTGGATTTTATTCAACAAATATGACGCAGGGGTATAATCATTATTATCCAAAGCCAAGGAAAATATTCTGATAAAGTGTTTTTTTTTATCACTAGTTCAGGCCCGCTGTATGCCACTGATGTATTTTTTTTTTTATTATTATTATAGGTGTATAGTAATTCTCACAAAATGACTTTATTTATTTAGTTTATTGACTCTCAGTAATGTGGGGTCTCGCCCTTTCGGAAGGTATTAATATAAGCTGAATATGAATTAAAACAGTGACATATGATACTGTATGATTGATACTACTACTGAACTTCTCTATTAATTATTTTAAAATGTTTGTGTGACGTGTTTAATAGCTAGCGCTTATATAAACATGCTGTCCTATATATGAATATACTATGGTCTAAAGACTGCTTTCACAGCAGAGCAGCACTAGAGGAGAGCACAGGTCGAGTCTGCGCTGCGTATTTACTGAAGATTAGAAACCCTTAATTTGCGCTTCACCCGCGCTTCCGGTTTCCGGTCGGCTCCCGCCCCGCTCCGCCATCATGAAGTCCTGAACAAAAAGCGAATGAGAGAGGAAAAGACAAACAGGGATGGAGCTGTGGAGGACAGAAAGAGACGAACCGCACGCCTGACACCGACGGCATGAGCAGAAATGAAGCCCACACTCGCGGCGGAAGCGGAAAACCGGACTGTGGTTTAAAGAGCTCGCTGACAGTCAGCTGATCGAGTCCGTTAACGGATCACGGCGGTATTAGACACATTTACACACACATGAACGGACAGACCGAGACTCGCACCGATCGCGATCGTGCCGTTAGAACTCTGTTATGGCTCGCGGTTTGAGTCGGTCGTGTTTGTGAAGCGAGGCGGGAAGGATTGGCGGGATTTTCCTCAGCAGGCCGGTGCTAGCTTTCTCGAGCTAGCCACAGTGGATCCCGCACACCACGGTAAGACCGAGCCCTTAGCTCCGCTGTCTGTGCTGGGAATGCTGATTCTGATCGTTGTTGTTATTATGGGCTGTGTCACATATCTTCATCGCTTCATCTTCCTCAGACTCCTTCCAATGATTGTGCAACACCGTGTGTTATTTAACCCTGTCAAGCCTGACAGGAAAACCTATTTTCTTTTAAATGGAACAGTTTATTGAACCTTTGTACAAAATATAAGGGAAAAACTTAAAATATTTGCTACATCAGGCTTTTGTGGCTCATACGGTATAATACAGTGAGAATATGAGACTCAGTATGCATTTTGCTGCAGATGCTGATATTTCTATAATGAAATTCTGAAAGCTTGTAATGTAAATCATTGAGATTTCTTATAACAGATTACTTGCATAAAGCGCATATTGTCATTCATCAATATATCTCCCAATAACATGTTATAGTAAGATTAAATGTGACCCTGCAGCACAAAACCAGTCATGAGTAGCACAGGTATATTTGTAGCAATAGACAACAATACATTGTATGGCTCAAAATTATTATTATTTTTTTTTTATCTTTTATACCAAAAATCAAGATATTTTGTAAATTTCCTACCACAAATATATCAAAACTTCATTTTTGATTAGTAATATGCATTGCTAAGAACTTCATTTGAACAACTTTAAAGGAGATTTTCTCAATATTTAGATTTTTTTGCTCCCTCAGATTCCAGATTTTTAAATAGTTGTGTCTCAGACAAATATTGTCCTATCCTAACAAACCACACATCAATGGAAAGATTATTTATTAAATCTCAATTTCACAAAATTAACTGGTTTTGTGGTCCAGGGTCACATATTTAAATGATCAAACATAATGCAGTGCAATACAATGATGGTTGAGAGAGAAAGAAATAAACACTCCTCAAAAGCCTGATGATTGTATTTGAACGTGATTTTTTGAAAATGTTCATTATTTATGGATAATCAAGTAAACCTCAGTTGCTTCAGTCCAGTAAATATTTATCTTGCTAATAACATTATGAAAGTTATTACATTTACGTTAAAAATCGAATGATTTGACAGCAAAAACACACGTGAACTGAGACCTGACATTTTTACAATCATACTAAACAGCCTTTTGACAGAAGGCATGTGGTAGTTTCTGTGCAACAGGTTTTTCAGCAAAGTTTTGATCATCTTGATAATTTAGAGGGCTTATCAAATATGATAGAAGGCTTTATAGGGTTAAGACTGAAGTCACACAAGACTGTTGTGCATGTGAAAGTCATAGTTCCTTTTCCTCCGACACACGCCGTCTGTTCTCAGACTTCATCTGCTGTTGCTGTTTCCAGGTGAGTCGTTTAGCGTGTGTGCGTTCACAGCGTGATCTTAACATGAACATGACTCAGAGCATCATGGGAGGTGTGAATCTGAATTGTGAGTCAGGTGTCTGGTCCAGTGTCCTGCTTTTCAACACTCAAGCACAATTATTCTCATGCAATCATTTCAATTGTGGCTGATTCAGATCGTCGCTCTATTTCAGTTCTTATGTAATGCACTCTGTTGCTTTTGCTTTATATAGTGGCGCTTGACTGTTCGTGAACCCTTAAGCGTTTTCTGCATAAATCTGACCTTCACTGAGACCAGACCTTCTTCTGAGCTGTTTAACTATATGCATAAAACCCAATTAAATGCTTAAAAATGTTGTATATTTGAACTTGAACTGCATCTTTGATCTGAACCCAGTCCTGCACATCAGCATGGAGAAAGCTTGGCTTCATCTCACAACTTTGATTTGGCCTTTCTAAACACAATTATTTCTTCTGCTTCAACATGTGTGTTCATTGTCCTGCAGTTCTCATGTTCATTGTAGCTTCAGTGAAGAGATTGATGAGGTTCCTTTTACTAAAGGCCAATTATAACACTTCTCATTTAAAACTAAACGATCTGTTTTGGTCTCATCTGTCCACAAACCATTCTTCCAGTAGTCTGCTGGCTCATCTACATGGTTATCAGCAAAGTTTATGACTGGTGACAGTTGAGCTGCAGTGATGGTGTATTTCTGTAGGCCAACCTGGAAGTTTGCTTCACCTTGATTCCCTCGACAGAAATCCAATAGGATTTTCCATTGGAATTTCCATTCCAAGTTTGTTTCTCAAATGTTTTGTTCATCATGATAATCTTCACAAATATAATCAGCAGAAGTGGTAAGCTAAACGTAGATTGTTAAAGAACTACACCACGGTCACATGATTTCAACATCGCCACCATTAAAGTTTTCGGAGAGGCTAGCTTTGAAAGCATAAGATCCCACCCTCCCTGCATAAAAGCCACGCCTCCTCCAGAACACATGACCATGCACAGCAGAGCAGGAATCTGATTGGACGAACATTTTATGGTCCTACGCCTTCCACAGATGATGTAAATGCATATAAATAATTTACTTAGTGATTGCTATGGGGATGTGAAGAGACTTTAACCAACAAAACAAAAAATGTTTCTGAACCAAATCACCTACCCTGCCTTTAAACTTCCAACAACTCTTTCAGTCTTTATTTCAGAGAACTTTTATCTGAGCGTGTCGGTTAGAATAGTTTACTGGAGCGCTTTTATAAACACCGAGGCTGTGGAATACTGTCCTTAACCAACACAAGACCTCCTGGAATATTATATGTCTGACTGATTGTTGTTAATGAGCACTTCTAGAATAACAGTGCTGCTGATTTTCTTCCGTTGGTGCACACCATAGATTAAGAAGTTCTTTCATATAATCATGGATTTTTGTCAACTTTTCCAGAAGCTTGTTTATAGAGATCTGCAAGCTTCAGAAGCAGACTGGATGGAGAAGACTCGGGTTCAGGATCTTTCGTTTAGACGGGGCTGCTATACTTGGTTGCAAATTTATCTCATTCGTATAAATACCTGATTACAAATACATCTTTCAGTAAAAGGATAATCATAGATGTTTGCATACTTTTCACAGCAAACATATTTATTCCTGGATCATTTTGGTCAATAATTAAGCCAATCAATGCAAAGTAGTTAAAAAAAAGGGCAAACATTTGTGTATTTTCCTATTTAATTTTGTTGTCTTTATTTATGCATCAGTTTTCATGAGTTGATATAATTCAATATTGATTAGTTTGGAGAAATCTCAGATATAGTGCGTGAAAAAAGTCTCCCTCGACTAATGCTGGAAACTATACTGTCAGCTGGCACATTAAAGGTTAAATTAACACACAGCCCAAACTATTATATTCAACTGCAGTTTATTTTTTTTATTTAATAATCAGCACTGTATGCAGACACTTATAATTTGATAAACTTATAGTTTATCGCTTAATGCGGTTTAGTGGGATTTGTTTCATGCATCAATAGAAAACACCATAAACTGAAAGACTGATTTTGGGATTTAAGAACTGATATCAGTTCAACAACATGAAGATTGAGTAAAATTGAATAATTGACAGTCAGCCCAGTTCTACTAGTTACAGGAATTGGATAAAGTCTGTGTATGTGAAACACAGAGCCTTCTTACGGGTTTCTAGCGCTGCTTAATTTTGATCAGATGCCCGTTCTGCTCCATAGTTGCCCACTTTTGATATAGATGAATGTTTCTATTATTGGTTGTTAGAATTAATTGTTAATGATTTGTTGAAGAAATATAGGACTGGCCTTTTATTTATCAGTTCACAGGAAGTGTTAGGCTGTCTCCTAGATTTGTGGGTTCATGCTGTATGTAAATGTGACCCTGGAGCACAAAAGCAGTCATAAGTAGCACGGGAATATTGTATGGGTCAAAATAATAGATTTTTCTTTTATGCCAAAAATCATTAGGATATTAAGATCATGTTCCATGAAGATATTTTGTAAATTTCCTACCATAAATATATCAAAACTTCATTTTTGATTAGTAATATGCATTGCTAAGAACTTCATTTGGACAACTTTAAAGGAGATTTTCTCAATATTTAGATTTTTTTGCACCCTCAGATTCCAAAATTGACCCTTATGACTGGTATTGTGGTCTAGGGTCACATATGGTCATTCCACTCCTGTTTCCTCAGATGTTAATGTGCAAACTCCCTTTGGTTTGTGTGTGTGTGAAGGCGCTGGCCATGCCGTCGAGTGCGCGGGCTGGGAGTCTCAAGGACCCAGAGGTGGCGGAACTTTTTTACAAGGAGGATCCTGAGAAACTCTTCACAGACCTGCGGGAGATCGGCCATGGCAGCTTCGGAGCCGTCTACTTTGTGAGTGGCCTTTAGCCGTTCAGAGCTGCAGCACAGATCAGTGAGCAGAGATGAAGCGACTGTGCCTCACGTGTGTTTGCACGCTTCTTACAGGCCCATGACATCCGCACCAATGAGGTGGTGGCCATCAAGAAGATGTCCTACAGTGGCAAGCAGTCTAATGAGGTGAACACAAACACGCCAACACAGTGTTCCTACATCTTTAGTTAAACAAAGCAGTGTGACTCTGCTAGAATCGGTCTGCAAGAAAACTTGAGCATCGTGCAGGTGGCTTTATGTAAGAGCAAGATGATGGCTCCGTTCCAAAACCGATTGAGCTGCCTACCTGGAAAGCATTTTTTAGGTATCATAGGCAGACTTCTGACACCAAGGACATTTGAAAATGTTGGCAGAATATTATACTGCTTTCAGTTTGCATGCAAACGCATTTCAAAGTGTACCCTGTTTGAGTGAACACAAGCACACTGGAAGGTAGAGCTGCGCGATTTGGGATTTTTCTGGTTAAATTTTAAAATGCAATTAAAAAGTGTAAAAAAGTATAAAAAGTGTTGCGTTGTTAAAGGGATAGTTCACCCAAAAATGAAAATTCTTGTCATTAATTACTCTGCCTCATGTCGTTCCAAACCCGTAAGACCTTCGTTCATCTTCTGAACACAAATTAAGATATTTCTGATGAAATCCGAGAGCTCTCTGAGCCTCCATAGACAGCAAGCGTCCTAACACGATTAAGGCTCAGAAACGTAGCAAATACATCGTTAAATAATCCATGTGACATCAGTGGTTCAACCGTAATTTTACGAAGCTACGAGAAAACTTTTTGTGGGCAAAGAAAACAAAAATAACGACTTTATTCAACAATTCGTCTCCTCCGCGTCACCCTATAGCGCCATTTTGGATAGTATCACATATGTAACCATCGTATGCTGTTCTGTGTCCGCAGCACCGTACGCTGTTTACGTTGATTACGCTTTGAACAGCGTATCCGCGATGTCTCATATTAGGGCTGTCAGTCGATTAACATTTTCAGTCTAATTAATTACATGTGTCGATTAATTAAATTAATCGCAAAATAAATTTGACTAAAAATACCCACAAAAGATTATTTAAAGCTATTTTTGTGTTAAATGAGAGAGTATCAAGTAGACATTACAAATTGTAGCTTTAGAAAGAAAAATTTTATGTTGAATCAAATAAAATTTCTTACACAAAACATTTAGGCTACAATGGCCTAACGTAAAAGAAGATAATTTACAGAACAGAGAAACACATACTGAAAATTTTCGGTATGAATACATTTACCGTTACACCCCTAGTAAATTATATACACAACCAACGTAAAATGAATAGGTTTATATTAATGCTGTCAAACGATTAATCACAATTAATCACATCCAAAATAAAAGTTTTTGTTTACATAATATATGTGTGTGTACTGTGTATATTTATGTATATATATAAATACACACACACATAGTATATGTTTTGAAAATATTTACGTGTGTATGTATGTATGTGTGTGTGTGTGTGTATATATATATATATATATATATATATATATATATATATTATAAAATATATAAATATATTTAATATACAAATATAACATTTGTCTTAAATATATTCATGCTTGTGTGTGTGTATTTATATACATAATAAATATACACCGTACACACACATATATTATGTAAACAAAAACTTTTATTTTGAATACGATTAATTGTTTGACAGCACTAGTTTATATTTCTCTGTCATGTTTAATTTGATGACGCCATTAATGGGATTGTAGTTCTTTCCCTCATTAACACCGTGAAGTGCTTAGTCTTGTACTTTTGTCCAATTTTAGAATCATTTTTTGCTTCAAAGTTTGTAATGCTGTTATTCTCCTCATAGCTGTTTTTTGGTTCATGGCTTATAACTCTTAAAGACTTTAAACCTCTATGGAAAAACACTTCCAGAACCAAGACCAATGAAAAAGAGTTGAGTCATCTCAAGCCGTTGCCGATATAGAGCGTTTATAGTTAGGATGCTGGCTATGTAGGCTTGAGACAGGAAAGCAGCTCGCTGTGTTTTGTAACAGAGTTCATATGCGGTCATAGAATAGCGTTTCTTGTGTTTACCGGCATGTTACCAAGTTCTGTTGTTTGCGAGCTCCAGCGTTGTATTCAAATTATGCAAATCATGCAGCGTCTCTCTAGCTAAAATAGAAGGTTGTGCCATTTAAACGCTGAAAACGACTCCCTTCTCTGTGCCGCAGAACACTTGAACAGCTCACGCCTCATTTGCAATCTCTCCACAACACATTTGATAGGAACACACTTTTGGTTGTGTTTCCCACACTCGCATAGACCAGAAATGCTGCGTTTGAACCGAAGGGGCGCAGAAGCCGACGCTCAATAGTCCCTTGATTGTTCCATTGTTCTCTCGTTCCTGCTGCAGAAATGGCAGGATATCATCAAAGAGGTGAAGTTCCTTCAAAAGCTGCGGCACCCCAACACGGTGGAGTACAGAGGCTGCTACCTGCGCGAGCACACAGCATGGGTGAGTGCTTCTGTGTGTGGGAGGAAGGCTCTTCACAAGCCTCGCTCAGGGAAGAGAATGTACTGACCCGCTAGCACTGTTTCCATTTACTAAAACAGCGGCCCCAAACGCACCACTTGTCACCTGCTAACAGCAATTATACCTTTTCTTTCTCTCCACCTTCCTCTTTTCTGTGTCTGCCACTCATTGTGCTGCTTCTCCTGCAGCTGGTGATGGAGTACTGTTTGGGCTCGGCCTCGGATCTGCTGGAAGGTGAGTGAATTGTTTCTGGAGGCATGTTCTGAGCCGTTCATCAGATGCAGAAGTGTAAAATGATGCAGATGTTTGCAGAAACAAAAAACAGGATCCCCTTGTTTTCTTCCTCTTTCCCTCAGTGCACAAGAAACCATTACAGGAAGTGGAGATTGCAGCCATTACCCATGGTGCATTGCAGGGCTTGGTATACCTCCACTCGCACAACATGATTCACAGGTACAGAGCCGCTCGATTCTTGGTTTTAACAAAAGCATGGTGTGAAATAGGTGTGTGAGATGCATATTGTGTTCAGTAATATTATAATTGTGGCTTCAACAGTGTGGAAGCTGACATTATGGAGCAAGCGATGTATCGTACAAGCGTGCTTTTTTCCCGAATATCAGCACGATTCTAAATGTGATATTGACTTTACACACCGGTTCTTAAAAACAAGTTAACAGTGCGATTTACATTTTAGACACTGTTGTCTATTTTTACTGACATTCGCAAGCTAAACAGTTCCAGACAAAGTCACAACAGAGCTGAATAAAACACAGATGTGTTTTGTTACTGAATGAATCTGTCTTTATGAACGAATCAGTGATTCAGTGAGTTGGTTATAAAGACTGCTTTTCTGAATGAATCAGCTGTTTGAAGAATTGGTTGAGGGAATTATTCAGTGACTCACTGGTGAAGGCAGTGACCTACGAGTGGTTTAGTTTCATATTTAACTTTTTAGAAAATCATTACATTTTACAACATTCAAAATATTGTATCTCATAGCATTATTTATGCAGTTTTAATATTCATATGCAGGATAAATCGCGTGTGATTGTCATGCGCATCTCGTCAGTAAAGCCGGTTCTGTGATTAGTAGTAAATCTCCATCACGTGCTTTCAGATGGAGCACCATTTAATACACAGAGCTATAGATCGCTGACAAACTACGCAATATCTTGTTCATTATCGCTGATGAATCGCATTCGATTATTAATTTGATATAAAGGATGTTTCATAAATCTAATAAGCTCATATAATGGCACAAATGCCCCTGGAAATCAATTTTAGGTTGCAAATGTTGTCACTTAATGAAAAAGTTGCTGTGAACTAACCAGTGCACAGAATATTAATATGAAAATATCAGCTCTCTGCTGTCGCCTTCAGTTACAACAACAAACACGAGATGTTTGTTCCTCTGTAGGGATGTGAAAGCAGGGAACATCTTACTGACAGAGCCTGGCCAGGTCAAACTGGGAGACTTCGGTTCCGCCTCCATCGTTGCTCCGGCCAACTCCTTTGTGGGCACACCTTACTGGTACAAAAACACTTCCCATTCCTTACAACAACACATTTGGCAGAAATATACTCTTAATTTAATGAAGTAAGTGGTTTAGATGGATCTGATGAGGGCAGGTTTGAGTGCGCTGTGCTGTGTTTGCAGGATGGCTCCAGAGGTCATCCTCGCCATGGATGAAGGCCAGTATGACGGGAAGGTAGACGTGTGGTCACTCGGCATCACCTGCATAGAGCTTGGTGAGGCGTCTGCTGTCCACAGTAGGGTTGGGTATCGTTTGAATTATCGATTCTGATTCTTACCGATTCCAATAAGATAAAAAATCCAATATAAAAAACATTTAGATGTCAAATATTTATTGTGTGTCATTTTACAAAGCATTCTGAATAACACAAGAACCAGCCGCCTACAGAAGAGGAGCTTTTGCCTATGCTTTTAACAGAAATACCACTGCAAAAACAACTAGACTAATATAAATTTCAAATATTGAAGTGTTAAAGACAAGTAAACAGTCAGTAATACAATAGGAACAAACAAATCAATTAGCAACAGCATAAATAAATACAACTGAACCAAATTTCAGGTGTAGAAACTGTAATTAAAAGTTTAAAAACATTGCATAGTTTTCTTCTCGTAAATAAAATATAGGTTATTAAAGATATTCAGTCAAGATCAGTGAATGATTTTTTGTTCTTTGATTAGCATTAATTAGGCAGCGTGTTTATTAGGCTGCTGTCTCTTTAACACCGAACGCACGCAAATCTAAAAATACTGTACACGAGCGTTTTCTTCCTCATGTTTACATTCACTTAAGAGTAAAACTGCTGTGTTTATGATGATATGCTGACGTAGTTTTCTGCATACTGGTTGATAAATATGAAAGAAGCCAGTTCCGGCTCTGTGGAAACGCACAGAACGGTTGGAGAACGAACACAAACCGGGAACCCGCATCGAGACCGCTGTTCTGTTTTAACGTTTTAAATCACATTAAAATGCGAACACAGGAATCGTTAAGCAGAATCGAAATGCATGCGTCTTAACAAACACCTGGTTCTTGGAAATTTGGAAGCGGTTCTAACATGGAACCGGTTTTTGATACCCAACCCTAGTCCAGAGTCTGTGCAGCACATTGGTGGCTTGCTGTTGATCACCACAGACAATAATATTAAATTACTGTTTACAATGGAAGCCTTGCAGCTAACCGCTTGCTTATTTCCTTTTCCCCTGTTGTAGCGGAGAGAAAGCCTCCCTTGTTTAATATGAATGCTATGAGTGCCTTATACCACATCGCCCAGAACGAGAGCCCGGTCCTGCAGTCCAATCACTGGTAGATGCTTCATACACACTGCTTCCAAAGCAGCGCTGCATTGATATTCCTCAAGCATTCTGATTAGACATTGCAGAAAATTCAACTTCAAAGCCTAAAATCATTTTCTGTTTGCTGTTGAAAATACTTATAGAAAGCATTTGTGTATAATATAGTATTGTGTATATATGTAGCTTTCAAATGTCTCAATTTGGTAAATATTACTAAGTATTTAGATTAAGTAATATTTATGTTTATTACTAAAAATTAGGGGTGGTGATACAACCAAGATATTATATCATGGTATGAGTGATTGTGTTAAATACTAACAATATGTGTCCCTGCAGCACAAAAGCAGTCTTCAGTAGCACAGGTATATTTGTAGCAATAGCCAAAAATACATTGTATGAGTCAAAATTATCCATTTTTCTTTTATGCCAAAAATCATTAGGATATTAAGATCATGTTCCATGAAGATATTTAGTAAATTTCCTACCGTAAACATATCAAAACTTCATTTTTGATTAGTAATATGCATTGCTAAGAACTTCATTTGAACAACTTTAAAGGAGATTTTCTCAATATTTAGATTTTTTTGCACCCTCAGATTCCAGATTTTCAAATATTGTCCTCTCCTAACAAACCATACATCAATGGAAAGATTATTTATTCAGCTTTCAGATGATGTATAAATCTCAGGTTCAAAAAAATTTACCCTTATGACTGGTTTTGTGGTCCGGGGTCACATATATGTAATGGTTTTATAGAATTGTTTATAATTAATTACAGCTGCCCTAACAAGGCGCTGCCTTTTGATTTGCATGTTTTGTTTCCTAATCTCTCAGGTCGGATTATTTCCGTAACTTCGTAGACTCTTGTCTGCAGAAGATCGCCCAGGACAGACCTACCTCTGATGTGCTGCTTAAAGTAAACGTCTTTTTTAAGACTATTTTGTAAGACATGATGCGTTCCAGACCATGTGATTTAGAGATGATCCTCTGGGCTTTGTTTCTCAGCATCACTTCCTGTGCCGCGAGCGTCCGGTGACGGCGGTGATGGATCTGATCGCACGCACTAAAGACGCTGTGAGGGAGCTGGATAACCTGCAGTACCGCAAGATGAAGAAGATCCTCTTCCAGGAGACACACAATGGCCCTGCCACCGAGGGGACCGAGGAGGAAGAGGTGGGATGACCTTTCAACTTGTCTTATCAAATCAAAAAAAAGGAGAGTTGATTTTCAGGGTCACACGACATGATCAGTTCGCTCTGGCAGTAGAACAGCTATGTTTGGGAATATTAGCACCAGAGAAGAATAGGGTTTAACAACAGACTAAACCTGATTTAGGTTTGGTTTCTTTTCAGACATTCATCAGCTCATGTTTCAGATGTTTGGAGTTTGAGTCTTTGTTCTTGTGCAGTGTGCTTGAGTGATTAGTTTGTGACATCATGGCTAAATTGATGCATTGATTTACAGCAGCTCGCCTTAAAGTCGATATGAACTCAAGAATGACCTTATTTGCTTTCAATTCCCGGTATTGTGAAGAGCTTTGTCTTTTGTAGTGGTTGAGGCTAGAAGGGATTCAGCTAAAACTACTGGGTGTGTGTAGGCCTGTCACGATAACAGCTTTGTTGTGTGATATATTGCCCCAAAAATAATTGCGTTAAGCGATTTTATTGTCACTTTAAGACCATTTTATGCCACTTAAAATATAATCATAATATAACAGCATAATAATGCAAGAAGGCCTACACCCTTTCAAATGACAACTCTTAATTCTTAAGAATATTTAGATTATGGAGATTACGTATCAGTATAGTAGATACCTTAAACTTGAATAAATAGTAAATAAATATTTTCTAACAAAAAGTGCAGAGTAACAAGTAGATAAAAGAAAAATGCACAAAGATCTTGTCTGGAGATTTTTCCATCTACAGATTTTTCCCTGACCTTCTTTTCTCTGTAAATTAAGGGTGCACACTATTGCTGAAAAACACAGTCGCTACTTAGCCGTCAGATCTCCGTCAGATCCCTAAACAAGGCCATATCTGCAGTTGAAACTTTTATTTTTATTGTAGAAGCATTTTTTAAATTTGCACAAGCAGCTCATGACTACACCACGTTATAAGCTGCAAAAGACACAGGCGCAAGTGGAATGCAAAAAACATGGTGACATTCATTTTTATGTAAATATAATGAGCGATATATCACGTCAGTAAAAATGAATGAGGTCATGTACATATATTGTGCGATAAGTCCATGTATTGATTATTGCGACAGGTCTAGGCATGCATGCATCAGTAGAGAGTAATTTTGTCACACTGTACAACAAAAAGTACTGTTTTATTGGTTTGGGGTAGGTGTAGACGTTTATAAAACACAATCTAATAGGTAGAAACTTGAATTTATTGTTAGCTTCCGGTTTTAGCTGTATCTATTCTAGCCACAACACTTTGTAGTGTTTTTCCGTATTTAATAACTACACTGAAAAAACAAGTTAAATTTACTTCATTTTTATTTTGCAAGTTTTTGCATGCATATTTTAAGTAAAATTTAAATACAGAATTAAGTAAAATTTACTTAACTAACTTATGTAAAATTAGCAAAGGAATTGAGTAAATTTAACGTGGCCAGGTAGAGTTTGATGAGTAATTTCTACTTAATTTAAGTTTACCCTGTAATACTCAAGTACATTTCACTCAGTCATGGTTTGTAAACTTTACTCAAACAACATAGCACTGAAAAAAACAATGCCTCTAAAGCATGTGGTTAAGTTACAGTCACGTATGTAAGCAAGCAGACAGTTTGTTATTATTTTTAAGGTAATATGTTGACTCAGTGTAGTTATTAACTGACTGAACAGAGACCTGAATACTTGGCACATGACACACAATGACGGTGACAGTCAGTGAATATGAGTATGAATGGGTCATTCTGAGTAAGAAGTGAACTCCAGATGTCACAAAACAGCAAGTTACTTAACCTAACAACAAAAGCAACCATAAAACATCTCGAAAACGGCAAAAAATATTACCTTATTAATTATTCATGCCCAAGTGCATGATGGGAACAACGGGATCATAACGTTGATACTTACTTAAACAATCTTTGTAAAAATAACAAACAATTCCAAGTTCATACTTTAAATTCTACAAGCTTAAATTGAGTACTATTGAATTTACTTTTAAATTTTATTTATTTATTTTAATTCTTGCCTGAACTAAATTAATGTAGAAATTACATGTTTTTCTGTAGTATTTACTTCACCACAAAATCATTTTTATCAGTGTAGCTCTGCCTCCGAAATGGCTTTTCTTTTTTTCCTTTGGATATTTTTCAGTCTTTACTCTTGATCCTTTGAGACCACAATTCTGACAATCGATGGATAAAACTGTTCTGCTTGCTTACTATCCGTGTTTTACACTGTAATCTGTCAAACGTGTTATGAACACACTAGAGTTGGGAATCTTGACAAATTGAATACAGTTTGAAATTCTTTAATAATTAATAATGCACACGCTTAAACTTTTTCTTTCAGCTTTTTATTTTTACTAGCTGTGACAACCATAACCTGTTTATTGTTTTATATTAAACGTGAGACTAAAGATGCAAAAAACAAACAACAGAACAAATATGATATAAGATATCAAAGTTAAGTAAATTAAACCAGTAAAGTTTAATTTGATGCACTTAAACAAAATTTTAAGAGCACCAACCCCTTATCAGTGACCAAATTGATTTTTAATATCTCTTAGACTGAAGAAAAAAAAATATATATATACTATTGTAATAAATGCTTTGTAAAATGAAAATAAAAAAATAAAAGACTGTTTCATAAGTATTAAAATTACTACAGTAGTAAAATTATAAAACTTGTCTCAGTTTCATTACTTGCAAGAATTAAACCATCAAGTCTGTATTTTGGAGGAAAACTGCAGGGAAACCCTTATGTTTCTGTGACAGTAGGTCTACAAATGCTTCTCATCACAATTCCAGTGAAATTTGGGAGTCATCTATCCACAGATGTTGCATATATGAAAAAGTAGGCCTATTTAACAGGGCTACTCAAAAATAAACAATACAGAAATCATCAAATGTAAAAAAGAAACACCACCTAGTGCTTACTGTTTTAATTAAATATACATAGAATTTTATTAAAGCAAATAATGTTATTCAGTCAAGAGCATTGAGTGATTTTGCTAGTCTTTTGTTGTTTGATTAGTATTAACAGCTGCAGCAGGTTTATGAGGCTGCTGTCACTTTAAGACCGACTGCACGGATCCAGTGTAGTGATGGACACTGTTTCTTTCCCAGCTGTTTATGATGCAGATTTGTACTGTTGATGAATAGCATCATGTCAGTCATGTGAGTTCTCAGATAGGATCAGTCTTGGTTGTGTCTATAAAGCAGACATCATGTTCTGTTGCGGATGGCATTTGCAGCTGATCGGGCTCCGTCTCATTTGTGTTTAATGCCCTCTCGTGTCTGTAGGATGTGGAGCAGTACATGCTGAGGATGGGCACGGTGAACAGCATGGAGAGCTCCCACTCGCTGCCGTCGATGTCCATCAGCGCCAGCTCCCAGAGCTCTTCGGTGAACAGCCTCGCGGACGGCTCGGACGACAGCGGAGAGATGGCCATGATGCAGGAGGGCGAGCATACGGTGACCTCCAACAGCTCGGTGCTGCACAAACCTCTGGTACGGCCTCGACTGAGCCCCGTGTGCTCAAACTACACTTCAGTGCCTTAAAATGACACTTGCAGCATCATTACTCCAGTCTTCAGTGTCACGGGATCCTTCAGAAATCATTCTAATATGCTCAGTTATTAACTCTTTCCCCACCAGTGTTGTTTTTTTTTTATAAAAAGTTGTCAGCCACTGCAAGCATTTTTTATCATATAATGGCACTGAGAATGTTTTGTTTTATGAATATCTGAACAACAAACAGAACCTCGGCTTTTAAACAACAGCAAAAAAATAAAAATTTCTAGCTTCATGCAGTCTTTTTTATCAACACTTTGAATGTGGGTAAGTTTCATTAAAAAGCAACATTCAGAACAAAAAGCCGAGAAAACCATGGTTTTGTCAAAGACCCTGGATTTAGAGCAGTGATCAAAACACAGATGAGTCGGTCGCTTCCATCAACACAGCCAAAGCTTGCACACTCCTGGATCAACATTTCATTCAGTAACACTAGGCAGTGATCATTTTTTTTAGTTGTTAAAGTTCAAAAGAACAGCATCTACTTGAAATAGAATTTTTTTTTCATCATTAATGTCTTTACTGTTACTTTTAACGTCGTCTTAATTTTCCCAAACTTTTAAATGATAGTGAATCACAGTTTCCACAAAAAAATTGAGCGGCACAGCTGTTTTCAACATTGATAATAATCAGAAATGTTTCTTGAGCAGCAAATCAGCATATTAGAATGATTTCTGAAGATCATGTGACACTGAAGACTGCAGTAATGATGCTGAAAATACAGCTGCAGATCACAGAAATAAATTACAGTTTAACACATATTCACATAGAAAACAGCTGTTTTAAATAGGGTTGGGTACCGAAACCCGGTACCAATATGGCGCCGGTACCTATGTAACCGGTATGTACTAGAACCGAATCAGAACGCAGGTTTCGGTGCCTCATTTCGGTGCCATGCCTGAGCGATCGATTGAAATATTTGTCCTTTGTTTCTCCTAAAACGAACGTAAGAAGCATCATCACCGGCACCGCACGTGAAAAATAATTTCCCGACTGAGAAAATGCACGTGAACTCAAGTCGAAAAGCTCTAATAATGCAAGTCCAACAAATCTTTGTAGTAACGCGAGTGTGCTGTTTTCACATTCCGACTTAAAAGCACTACTCTGGAAATGAGAGCATCCGAGGAGCGCGTGAATGCAGAAATTAAACTTGCTCTGACGGCAGCAGGTAGCCGCAAAAAGGGTTAAAATCACATTACATGATCACATTACATAAATGAAAATAATAAAAAAGCACAGACTAATTGAGTAAAAAGGCTATTTTGATTACCCCATTACACTTTACAGTTAGTGCTATCATACAAATACACTTACTTGTAGGTTTAAAATTCTACATATGTCACATTTATTGTCCAACTACAAATATTTCAGCAAAATGTATATTTTAGTCAGAGTTATTGCGCTCCGTCTGTTTGGCGCGCATGCGCGGCGGCGCTCGTTGTAAATGAAGTCTGTGAAGTTTAGCGGAGAATCGCAAAGCAAACTGGAAATATTTCCATGGCTTTCTAACATTTACAGATGGAGAATATACCTGTGAAATGTAAGTTACGCATTACGGAAAACAGCACGTCTCAAACACATTAAGCAGTGCGTCTCTGTCAGCGACACATGCTCTGACAGAAAGGCTGCGTCTGACAGGGAGAGCGCAAGCCGCTTTAAACTGAAACTTTAAACTATAGGCTACTATATCTTACATGTTTTTTTTTTAAAGCCCTTCATAAAGCTTGTCACATGTTTAGAACAAATTGTATCACGCACTTTCTCCGCAGCAGTTCAGTCTGTGTCCTCCCTAGATATTTTTTCAGATGCGCTCGTATCAAATTACTGTATATCAATATTAACGGTATTGCTTCATACCGTATCGCTTATAAAAAATATATCGATATTTCGTACAAACTCGATATACGGCCTAGCCCTAGCTTTAATTAAAATGCCTAAAGCTAAAATTCTCTTGTATTCACATTTTTAAACCTGTTGTCCAACAAAAGAGAACATTATAACCTTTTTAGTCCACAACACCGGTTAAATGCTTCCTTCTGATAGATTCTTGTCACAGAATGAGGCAGAATATGTTCCATAGGCTACTAATGCATTGATTAGCAATGGATTATAAATATACTTTATTATGAAAATACCAGAGATGGCTTGAATAACACAGACAAATATTGTCATAGTCGAGTGTTTAATTTACTTGTTTTATTATTCAAAACGTTTATAACTTCTGTTTACTCAGTTACAGCAATAGCAATGCCTTTGTCCATATTGGGGATTTCCTGGAGCTTCATGAGTTCCATATATAGTATGTGTGTGTATATATATGTATGTATATATATATATATATATATATATATATATATATATATATATATATATATAAATAAATAAATAAATAAAACAAGTATCGGTTCAGGCACCGTTTAGGCACCGTTTTAAAAGTATCGATTTGGCACCGGTATCGAAAAAAAAAAAAAAAAACGATACCCAACCCTAGTTTTAAATTGTAATAATATTTCACAGTTTTTACAGTTGTTTTTTTTTTTTTTTTTTGATCAGATAAATGCAGCCTTGATGAGCATAAGAGGCATCATCTAAAAACATTAAAATTTCTTCATTATTCCAAGCCTAAATGCACATTTGTCCCCCACAGAACCATGATAACATCTATGACGACCCCTACCAGCCGGAGGTGGACTCCCAGCAGCAGGGCCCGTCTGGGGGCCGCCGGCGCAGGGGACGGGACCACTTCGCCACCATCCGCACGGCCTCGCTGGTGACCCGGCAGATCCAGGAGCACGAGCAGGGCTCGGCGCTCAGAGAGCAGATGTCCAGATACAAGCGCATGAGGAGGCAGCACCAGAAGCAGCTGATGGCTCTGGAGAACAAGCTGAAGGCCGAGATGGACGAACACCAGCTGAGGCTCGACAAAGAGCTGGAGACGCAGAGGAACAGCTTCAGCAGTGAAGCAGACAAGCTCGGCAAGAAGCACCAGGCCATCCTGGAGAAAGAGGTGAGTCGCATCACTACGATAGACAGATGGATGGATGGATAGATAGACGGATGGATGGATGGATAGATAGACGGATGGATGGATAGAACAATAGATATATAGATAGACAATAGAACGATGGATGGATAGACAGACAGACAGACACAGTGGGGAAAAAAATTATTTGATCCCCTGCTGATGTTGTACGTTTGCCCACTGACAAAGAAATGATCAGTCTATAATTTTAATGGTAGGTTTATCTGAACAGTGAGAGACAGAATAACAACAAAAAAATCCAGAAAAAAGCATTTCAGAAGTGTTAAAAATTTATTTGCATTTTAATGAGTGAAATAAGTATTTGACAACTTCACACCTTAGTACTTGGTGGCCAAACCCTTGTTGGCAATCACAGAGGTCAGACATTTCTTTTTGTCCCACTCCTCTTTGCAGATCCTCTCCAAGTCATTAAGGTTTCGAGGCTGACGTTTGGCAACTTGAACCTTCAGCTCCCTCCACAGATTTTCTATGGGATTAAGGTCTGGAGACTGGCTAGGCCACTCCAGGACCTTAATGTGCTTCTTCTTGAGCCACTCCTTTGTTGCCTTGGCTGTGTGTTTTGGGTCATTGTCATGCTGGAATACTCATCCACAACCCATTTTCAATGCCCTGGCCCTGACGGTACATGGCCCCGTCCATCGTCCCTTTGATGCAGTGCAGTTGTTCTGTCCCCTTAGCAGAAAAACACCCACAAAGCATAATGTTTCCACCTCCATGTTTGACGGTGGGGATGGTGTTCTTGGGGTCATAGGCAGCATTCCTCCTCCTCCAATCACAGCGAGTTGAGTTGATGCCAAAGAGCTGGATTTTGGTCTCATCTGACCACAACACTTTCACCCAGTTCTTCTCTGAATCATTGGCAAACTTCAGACGGGCCTGAACGTGTGCTTTCTTGGCGCTGCAGGATTTCAGTCCGTTATGGCGTAGTGTGTTACCAGTTGTTTTCTGTGATTCCTCACCATTCTCATGATCATTGAAATTCCACGAGGTGAGATCTTGCATGGAGCCCCAGACCGAGGGAGATTGTTATTTTGTGTTTCTTCCATTTGTGAATAATTGCACCAACTGTTGTCACCTTCTCACCAAGCTGCTTGGCGATAGTCTTGTGGCCCATTCCAGCCTTGTGTAGGTCTACAATCTTGTCCCTGACATTCTTGGACAACTCTTTGGTCTTGGCCATTGTGGAGAGTTTGGAATCTGATTGATTGATTGCTTCTGTGGACAGGTGTCTTTTATACAGGTAACAACCTGAGATTAGGAGCAGTCTCTTTAAGAGAGTGCCTCACCTGTATAAAAGACACCTGGGAGCCAGAGATCTTGCTGATTGATAGGGGATCAAATACTTATTTCACTCATTAAAATGCAAATCAATTTATAACTTTTTTGAGATTCGTTTTTCTGGATTTTTTTGTTATTATTCTGTCTCTCATTGTTCAAATAAACCTACCATTAAAATTATAGACTGGTCATTTCTTTGTCAGTGGGCAAACATTCAAAATCAGCAGGGGATCAAATCATTTTTTCCCCCGCTATGGATGGATGGATAGATGGATGGATGGATAGAACGATGGATGGATGGATTGATAGATGGATGGATGGATGGATAGATAGATGGATGGATAGACGGATAGACAGATAGATGATAGAATGATCGATGGATGGATGGATGGATGGATAGAACGATGGATGAATGGATAGAACGATGGATGGATAGATTGATGGATAGACTGATAGACAGATGGATAGATAGATGGATAGACAGATAGATGGATAGAACGATGGATGGATGATAGATGAATAGAATGATGGATGGATGGATAGATGGATAGAACGATGGATGGATGGATAGACAGATGGATGATAGAACGATGGATGGATGGATAGATAGATAGATAGATAGATAGAATGACAGAAAAAGAAAAAAGTGAATGAGAGAGGAACAGAAAAGCAGGGATGGAGCTGTCGATGGCATGAGCAGAAATGAAGTTCTGTTCTTCACTCCTCCTCTCCTCTCTGTTCTTCACTCCTCCTCCTCTCCTCTCTGTTCTTCACTCCTCCTCCTCCTCTCCGCTCTGTTCTTCACTCCTCCTCCTCCTCTCCGCTCTGTTCTTCACTCCTCCTCTCTGCTCCTCCACTCTGTTCTTCACTCCTCCTCTCTGCTCCTCCGTTCTGTTCTTCACTCCTCCTCTCTTGTCTCAGTGTAAGGGCGCTCTCACAGAAGAGAAGAAGTTCCAGCAGCATATCTTGGGCCAGCAGAAGAAGGAGCTCAGCAGCCTGCTGGAGTCTCAGAAGCGGCAGTACAGGCAGCGCAAGGAGCAGCTCAAAGAGGTACGGCGGAGAGTGGTTCGCCCGTCTGGTTCTCACTCATGTGCTGACGAGTGTTTCTCCTGTGTGCAGGAGCTCAGTGAGAACCAGTCCACGCCGAAGCGGGAGAAGCAGGAGTGGCTGGTGCAGCAGAAGGAGTGTCTGCAGCAGCTGCAGGCGGAGGAGGAGGCGGGGTTACTGCGCAGACAGAGGCAGTACTACGAGCTGCAGGGCCGCCAGTACAAGAGGAAGATGCTGCTCTCTCGCCACAACCTGGAGCAAGACCTGCTCAGAGAGGTACAGAGCCAAGAGCCAATCCTCTGCCCAGATCATTAGCTTGATTCCTTTCAGAAAATTGACATGTTTCATATGACAGTCTGTTTGCAGAGGACGAGCGAGAGCAAACTGATGAATCTGCCTCTCACGTATTCAGTCACATGCAGTGTTTCCCACTGCATTTTGTGTATTTTTTTCATATTTTTGTTAAATGCACTTTCAGAGTAAAATTAAGAGCGTCAACCCCTTATTAGTAAACCAAATTGAGCTTTTTAAAAAAAATTATCATCACCTCTTAGAGAAAAATATATTACTATTGTAATACAATTGCATTGTAAAAAAAAAAAAAAAAAAAAAAAGGAAAAATATTTCCTAATAAGAATATAAACTACTGATCATACCTCCACGCCAGAAATATCAGATCCAGCCTCGGACTCCAGATCCTCTCAGAAAATATCTGTTTTGTATGCTCAGCGAAATTGTCTAATACCCAAAACCCATTAACAGCTAGTCTCGTCTGGTCTCAAAACCAGTGTTTGTCTGGTACCCAAATAATTAATAAATCGATGAAATTAATACATAAAATGGTTTTAAAACATTTATTATAAATGATTGTATGCTTACATTAAATAATAAATGATTATAAAGGAAGAATGAGTAAATATAAAATAAAGTAAAACGCAACACACATGTATGTTTGATGATCCTTAGAGCCTTCACTACTGTACTTTACAGTAGTAAAATTACAAAAACCCATGTCTTAATTTCTTCACTTGCAGGAGTTAAACCATCCAGCTTTTATTTTGGTGGAAAACTGCAAAACAAAGTTTAAGTTTTTGTGCATTGTTGGAAATTATACGAATGTGAAAAAGCATAACTGGGGTTCTCAAACGCACCTTAAACTCTCAGCACATGCAGAGATGGAGTTTGCTGCATTTACTACGAAGCAAGACACTGAGAACACCGGCTCATGAGCCTGCCGCTTTAAATGAACACTACCATGCTTCGCTGTAAAACATGCAGTGCGTTAGACCCTATACTTTAATCAATCAGCACTTTGAGATTTGATGTACACACAAAGCCGTATCACAGTTTAGATTTCTGTTTAGTTGACACGCTTTGCCAAAGCAAACAAAACTAATATTAGAGATCTTGTTAATATGAGAAGTCTAAAATATATTTGGTTAATTATTGCCAGGCCACCACAGTCTAGGTAATTAATAGGAGTGTGTTGATCGCAGATGCGAATGCGAATGAATGACTTCCACACCGCCAACACTTTCCAAAGGGAGCTCGTAAATAACACCATTCCGATGGAAACCACCAATTAAATGCCACACACTCGTTTATGCCTGGCCACAGTTTCCCGATGCGCTTCTAACCACACATCTCTGTTTGTCCCGCCGCAGGACCTGAACAAGAAACAGACTCTGAAGGACCTGGAGTGTGCCATGCTGCTGCGGCATCACGAGTCGACTCAGGAGCTGGAGTTCAGGCAGCTGGGTCTGGTGCAGCGCACACGGGCCGATCTGATCCGCACACAGCACCAGACCGAGCTCACCAACCAGATGGAGTACAACAAGCGGCGCGAGCAAGAGCTGCGGCAAAAACACGCCGTCGAAGTCCGGCAGCAGCCCAAGAGCCTGAGAGTGAGTGACTGCCAGAGTACTGGAGACGGGGAGGGGGAGGAGCCTCTCCGAGAGGGGGAGGGGCTTGAAACTAAAGGGGTGGAGTCAGAGGAACAGATTGAAGGGAGTAGAGATGGAGAAAATATAGATGGGGATGAGACGGAGACAGGTGTAGACACAGAAACTCTTGAAGGAAACGACACTGAAGAGAGTGGCCAGTGCGAAACGGTAGACAGCGAAGAAAAAGATGCAAATGAAAGTGTGAAAGAGCAGATACAGATCGAGACCAGAGTAGACGCCGATCCTATTCCTTGGGAAGACGGCAGCGAATCCGAGTGTGAGGATAGAGGCGTGGCCGACGGCTGTCCGTCAGAGCTAATGCCCGCCCCTTCCTTTGAGCTCCGCCCTCGCGAGCGCGACATAGACGAACTCTCAGAGTTCTACTTCCCAGATTCATTAGAAGAGCTAGAGCCTCCGTCTGTCTACACGCCTCCATCCTCTTCCCAACCTTCGCTCCCCTCGTTCTTTTCTCACGCGATCTGCCTCGCACTTTCGCTCTCCGCCGCCGTTCAGCCGTCAGTCCTCACGCTCTTATTCCTTTCCGTCTTCCTTCTTTCGCTGCGCCGCTCGCCTCCGCTTCCTTCACTCGCGTCTGTTCTCCTCTCAGGCGAGCTGGCTTTCCTGGCACTCTTCTTTTCTTACTTATTCCTGCGCTCCTGCTGCTCACTCTCGTTCTCCACGTTCCTCTCGCTGGCCTCCTGGGGCTCCGGACTCTTCAGTCTGGGCTTGTCTTTGAGCTTGGGGCTCTATTACGTCCCGGTGGCCTTGATCTCGGCGTCTTTTCTCAGCTCGCCTTCGCTCTTCCTCACGCTTTATCTTGTGGTTGTTCTGGTGGTGCGTCCGGCTAGGGTTTTCCTCCAGAGCGCCCCGCGCAAACTCAATCGCCTCTGGATGCGAGTTCTGTTCCGTCTGCCCAAGCCAATGTTCGCCGTGTGCCAGTCGCTCCTCGGCGGCCTGACTGAGCGCAGACTCTATGACATGTTCCCTAAAGCCGGACGCAACTGGGCTGGGCGCCAGTCCAGAATCCCTGTGCCTTCAAGAAGCCTTCGAGCGGAGTATCGAGTTAAAAGCAGATACTCTGTCTTTTTCACACGGTTCCTGCTTTTGGGTCGCCGGTTCATCCAGCGGCCGCTTGGGACCCTAACAGACCTCGCCAACTCCATAGTGCTGCGTTTAGCCAAGCGTTTTCTGAAGGAGCTTCCGCAGAATCACCTGAGACGCCTGCAGGCCTGCGGGTTACTGCGCAGAGAGAGAGCCAGCAGACTGCCTGTCCTCCTGCCCAGAGCTTTGAGGGAGCAGAGGAGGAGAATGAGGGAGAGGAGAGAGAAGGAGAGGAGGAGAAGGGAGGAGCGAGAGAGGATGTACAGAGAGGAGGGCAGATGGGAGAGTGTGTTGAGGAGAACGCCGTCAGGGAGGAGTTTGAAAGGAAAGATGGTGCCTTGGAGATAGATTGAGACGGAGGTATGTGAGCGCGAAGTTAGAGAGAGTTCATACAAAAGGAAGGTTTCGTTGTCATTTACTCGCACTAATAAGATGCGTGTGACCTTGGTCAGGCTTTGAAATGCAAATTAAGATGTTTTTTATAAAACCTGAGACGTTTAAAAAAAACAAAAAAAAAACGGTTACAGGCAACAAAAACTTTAAAGATCCAACAAGGTAAAGAGATACAGCCGCTTTAGATGATGAACAGATTTAATTTAGTCTTTTTCCCCCCACACGTAAACATTGAGCTTACCCGTCTTTGATGTGCTCGTGTGTGTGTCCGTCATTATTTACCCTAAATTTAATCTGCTTATGAAGAGATAGGATTGCTTTATATGATAAGACTTGAATTAGACAGCTTGATTCATATGGATTTGTTTTATGATGCCTTTATAAACTTTTTTTTGGTCTTCTAAGTTTTGGTTACCTGGACTTTCAGTGGAGGGACAGAAATCTCTCAGGTTTCATTTATAATGTCAAATTGTGTTTTGAAGATGAACCAAAGTCTGGAACGACATTCGCTTGAGTAAATGATGACAGTTTCTGTTTTTAGGTGAACTGTTACTTTAAGATTAACATACTGTTTTATTTCAGCTCCTTCATTCACTGTCGTCGTGAATGGAAAGCTTCAGTCGATTATTGTGCTTTTTGTAAAAGTTTCTTTTTTTTTTATACTCTTGAGTTATTTTATTCTGAAATAGCAAGGGCTATATGTGTTATGGTGATTGTTGAAGCCATGTATGTGCAATCTTGATTTAGTTTTTTTTTTTTTTTTTTTTATTTTATTCTGAAGGGGGTCTCAATTTCAACAATGAAAGTATATTGCGAAACCAAAATGGTGTAAAAATGACCATAGGCCTTTCAATGAAGCCATGCATGTTAAATGCTAAATTAATTGACTGTGAAAGTGGATTACAGTAAAGTGCTTTACACTATAGATCTCTCAAAAACACAACACTACAAGCTGACTCTTCCAGAAGTGCATTAGATGAAGCGCCAATGGGTTTTCCTACTTTTCACAAAATGTTTGTATTGAAACAGAAACTAGGCTGCATATTGCACAATCAGTGTTTGATATTTCAAAAGCAGCTGAAACTGTTTTCAGAAATGTTTAGAGTCCTCTCACTGGATGATTTAGAGGCAGGACCTCAGAAATGACAATCAAACACTTGAAATATTTAGCAAAAGAAAATCTGCGTCCTTGCCAAAATGAACCGCAGCAGTTATATATCATATCATACATGAGGGTTATTGAATGGTTTGCTGTTGGTCCTCTATGCCACATGATCCAACATCGATGGATGAACAATATTGAATGCTGTTCATTCAGTTCTGACACTTTATTAAATGCTGATGTTATATTAAACATCAATCTCATAACTTAAGTTGAAATATTTACTCCGAAATATGGGTGGTCTATTATAAAGTCAGTTACTCGACAGTATATGAGCAGATGTGTTTTTATATATATACATATACTGGTTTTAGACAAATATATGTTATTGCACTAGAGGCAACGATCTGATCATATTTACCATGTAAACGAGTGTTTTGATCATATCATTATGAAATGAGGTCTAGCCTGTTTAGATGAAGCATTTACACAAGTTAAGCCCGGCTCTCACTGTGCGATTTTGGCCACGATTTTGGTCGTCTGAGACAAATTTTGAAAATCCTAAAAGATTCTTATAATCCTTGGCTAAAATCTGTAGTCTTTGATCGCTGGTTTGACATGTTCACCGACAGCCAATTAATGGCTGTTGCGATCAAATTTCACCTCCGACAAAATTCTGGCAGAGTCAGAAGATTTGGCACGCAGTCCTGCAGTGTGACTGCCCCTACGATGAATGCCAAACTGTCTCTGTTTTTCAAGACAAGCTATGAGCAGAATTAATGCTAGAGAATTATTTCATCAGCCATAAACTCTGGCGCTCACGGAATTCATCTGATATGTTGCCTTTATATAAACACTGGTTGCGCCGCTGTTTTGATGTGGGTGTGTAGAGCTGCATACACTATTATTCTTAAATACGCCAGTATTGCCGCCGTTCACATACAGTATCTCACAAAAGTGAGTACACCCCTCACATTTCAGCAACAATTTTAGTATATCTTCTCAAGGGACAATAGTGCACAAATGAAACTGGGATATATATTAGAGTAGTCAATGTGCAGCTTGGCCACTCCATCACCTTCAGCTTCATCATCACATCTTGGCGGTGTGTTTGGGGTGGTTATGTTGGAAACCTGCCATTTGTCCCAGTTTCTGAAGGGAGGGCATCATGTTCTGCTTCAGAATGGCACAGTACATGTTGGACTCCATGTTTCCCTCAATGAACCGCAGCTCAGTACCAGCAGCACTCATGCAGCCCCAGACCATGACACTCCCACCACCATGCTTGACTGAAGGCAAGACACAGTTTTCTTGGTACTCCTCAC